>CAJPEV010001217.1:0-35846 GCA_905338385.1 Darwinula stevensoni
GGGAGGAGGGAATATAAAAGGAAGCTCTCCGCTTCCACGAATGCATAGTTGGGCTTGTGACTGCAAAGTACTCATCGAACATCCCTAGTGTGCGCTTGCACAGTCCTCTGTCCTACTCCGAGAACTTTTTCCTTGCCAGGCAAACATGGCGTGTTGGGCGCTCAGTAAAGCCTCCCTTTGGGGATGCCAAGTCCTCTTACTGAGTCTCACCCTTTTTTCTGTCTGTGTGATCTCTGCTGAGTCTCCCGACGGCGAAGAAGAAAGAGCTTACCAGCACCCTGACTACCTCAGACCAAGATCGTACTACCCAGAGGTAAGTACCCTAGAAATTTTAGTTCTGCTGAAATTTTTGCTCCGTGAACGTGCAATTTGAGACTTTGCACTACGACAGAGACTTTTTTTCATAGAATACGGCGGGGAAAGTATTTAATTCCATCAGTTATTGAAAGTCCTTACTTTCCTCATGTCGAGAGCAAGTACCCTGCAAGCACCATATTGAATACCCCATAGGCAGTTCTCATTTTTCAGCTTTCGACTAGCCCCACTTTTACATGCCCCGTCTTTCAGCAAGTTCCTCTGATCAACAGCTGCTCCAAAACTTTCAGCTGCTGCGGAAACTCCATTTCCTCGCTCGACTGCGGATTCCGCGAGACTGCTGCAATTGCTGCAATCGAATGTTCTCATTGGCGCGGAAGGGGCAGGCGAACGGAAGTTTCGGAGCAGCCGAGCTGATATGCGAGTTCTCTCTCTCGCCTTTTCCTCGATTGTTCCTCTCCAATTATTTGGTTGGGGTGGCTTACTGGGGCCGTGGGGATAACATGATTGATTGTGCGAGTTTTCTATCTCATTCTGTCACTTATTTTCATTCTAATATTTTTTTTTTACAAGGCTACTTTTCCACACTGACGGAAGAAATTATTGAATCCAAATTATTGACGAAAGAGGTCAAATATTTTTCGAAAGGCTAAAAGAAAATTGAGAAGTTTTGTCTTGCGGTTCAGTGTTTGAATGGGCAAGTCGAATGAGGCTTTCTTATGGGAGACAACAGGGCAAGCAACAGTTGCCAGACTGTTGCCCTGCAACATGTTTCGTGTTGGACTGGCTCAGTTGAGATTTCCGCAAGGTTTGAAATGTCCTTCATTGAAAATTTTGAGGCGTGGACGCTCTCATCCCAAAATGGGCAAAATAAAAACGGGAATTCTTTCCGATTTTCTAACCTTTCGATGACTTTTTGAGGCCTTCTTCGCCCAAAAAAAAATTCATCACTACACTGTTGAGTCTTCCGTCAGTGCATGAAAGCGACATCGAATGGAAATGACGAGATTTACAATGACAAAATTTGCATGAATTTTAAATTCCCACTGCCGTTAAAACCATCTCATCCATAACATTTGGTTAAATTTTAGAGAAACTTGCGGTAGAAAAAAAAGTGCCATTACTTTCCAATTTCCCCGCGCAATTTCCAGCAACTTTCGTGGGTGTGTGAGGGGGTGGGCGGATCAGGTGGGAGTTATTTCGCACTGTCGAGGGAATCTTCATCGATCACGTGTCCACTATGATGACATATCTCATGTTTTTTGCATATTTCGCTCGTTCCACTGTTGAAAAGAAAAGCTCCTGCCGTCGCGCGAAAGATTTGATGGATGAGATCCAGCGAAAAGTGAGGGCTCAAAGGAGATGGAATGGTTATTTTGCGGTTAAAGTCGCCTGTCGGCTGCGGTAGTTCCGTGAAAGGAAATCCGGCTCTCACGAAATCCGGCTCTCACTCGTCGAACGCGGTGTCGAGGGCTGGCCAGTACTCGAAGCCTTTTTCCCTCTCGAGGCTACTCAGGTGAAGTAAACATGAGACAAATTTTTCCTTTCTCACTTCCTAGAACCGATGATCGTCGTGATCTCAGGATCCATCACGACCCATCAGGACCCATCCAAATGGGATGTGTCGCTCCCAGCTTTTAAAGCGTGGATTCCACAATCCCAAGTCAGGTGGTTTGCATTGCATCAGCTCATGCGAACCGAGAAAAGAAAAGTTCATCAATCCCATCAATCGGCACAATCTATGGGGGGCGGAGGGGAGGGGGGGGGTCCTCGGAGAGGCTTCAATCCCCACTCCCACACTCTCCCCCTCCCCCCCTCTCCCCCCCTGCAGTTTTATTTTATTTCAGTGGTGATGCAGATTAGAAATGCGAATGGTAGCAGCAGGTGCCCTGACGGTCGTGATTGCCTTGGCTAAACGCTTTTTCCCCCTGCTTTCTTTCAGCTTTTTCCTTTGTCCCCTGCCCCTGTCAACGATATTTCAAAATCTGGTACGCGGTAATGACTTTTTGCCTCCCGCAGCGAAGTGCGAGGCCGTACGGTGTTCCAAGGACCGAAAAACACGACCAGCATTTCCCAACATGCACCACACACTCGGGCAAAATGCAGAAAAAGTAGCGATTGCTTGACCGGAATTTGCCAACCGCGAACCAACTGCCATGCAGTCGCAAGGAGCTCTTGCGACGTGCAGTTAAATCACACGCCGCATGTGCCCGTTGTCAGGTGATCGTGATTACTGCGTGATTTTAGACCGTGTCAGCTGCGAAAATTTTCGCAAAATATGGATCGCTCGGTCGAAAAAGTCGGGAACCTTTCCTCTAAAACTTATGGTTGGAAATTAGTCGTATTTTGTATTTATTTCCCTTCTGCACGTTTACTTTTCTATTTTCCGTGCCACTAGCATTAGCCTCGGTCCCCGCCGATGACGTAAGATCGGTTCATTATTTTCCAACTCTGTAATGGCCTTCGTCGCGGACACCTTTGCCACGACTTCGACGGTTTCTGCTCGAGCCGATAACGATCCGATTTTTTTTTCTTTTGTTCCGTAATAGGCTTCATCAAAAACACCACTCGAAAGTGCGTTGCGCCCGCAAAGCTACCTAGGAGGGAAAAAAAAGAGAGGACCCCATTTTCGATGTTATGCAGGCACAACAGCGTAGAAGCATGGACGGGACGGCGAGAAAACGAGAGCAGACGACGCAAAGCCGCCGTCCAATCGCGTCGCGCCACGTCGTGCGATGCATGACCGTGTGGGTGAAGCCCATTCCACCTGGGGGTGGCGTTGACGTCGTCCGCAGCGTTCGAGTTGGCAATTTTCGGCGTTTCTTTTGTGGGGGAAGAATCGGAAGGCATTTCCGCCGACTAGCGGCTTAAAGCGTCAAGCTGCGCGATCATGCCCTTATTCGACGCGAAAATTGAAAGGGCAGGAACATTCGGTTTTGGCAGGAGGAGAAATTTTGTTTGCAACAGAGGTGTTGACATTTCGTCGGCTGCGGCATTACGACGTCCTTATTCGAGCGCAACTCATCCAGATATTCACGCCAGTTCAAGGCTCTTTAAGGGAGAACTCGAATTTCTTGTGAATTTCCGGTGAATTCTCCAAGGATCATGCCTGAGATCGTCGTCGACTAAGAGGTTTCCATGGAAGTTTCCATTAAGCTCACCATTAAATTCTCCATTAAGACCTCCATGTCCTAACTGTCCGATTAAACCGATTATCTCGCATGTCCCCAGACGGTCCGAATGACGTCCACTGACGAATGACGTCCACAGCGTCTCGTCATTTGGATTTGTCAGCATTTGTCGAAAGCCTGGGCCAGGGACTCCACGTTCCTTCGAGATTTTCCGCGTTTCACCCACGCACTCGTAACGATGGAATCACGGTGGCAGACGGTGATTCAGATTTATAAAAATAAATTGGTGATGCAAACGATGGAAACTCGCAGGCAGTTTCACAACCGCGTTTTGGAGCATTTAGATGCGCATTAACCAAACGATGACGTCATCTTCCGGCGGATGACGTCATCGCCCAGGGTGGAAGGTCCCAGCCCGTTCCACTCGCTTCGTCGTACCACTATTGCTTGACGATTTTGTTCGTGTTCGACGTGTTCGATTTTAAATAAGAATTTCTCCTTCCTCGCGAAATCGCGAGTTGAAAGTGGATGCGGCGACGCGCCTCGTCGGCCTTCTCCGCGAGTTCGTGAGATGCTGATGGCATTTGAGTGGGTTTCGGAAGACAGAGAGTTCTGGATTTTCTCGCGTGTTTCGGCGATAAGAATGTCGGCGACCGAAATTACTGACCTTGATTAACTTAATAACTTAATGATTCTTAAGCATCAATCAGGAAAACTTGCCCGCGACGATCTCGCGATTCGCCGGTAATTCTATTCCATTTGGCATCGGAGAGAACGAGTCCGAAAAATGCCCTTTTCGTGCCGAAATCGAATTTTTACAAATGCAATCCCGTTGGACGAAATCAATTTTCGAATTTTCTTTTTTTTTTTAGAACCACAATCGCCGATTTGGCTTTCTTCGCTCACATAATTCCGAAACATCTACAATCTAATACAAAAAAAGGTTTTAAAAAGGAAGGATATGCGGTCGACGTCCGACAAGGGGGACTTAGAGAATAAAAGCAAATAGCGAAGCATTTCCAAGAGCTTACATTATATTTTTATTATTATAATTTTATTACATTTCTCTTCAGGAAACTTTTTTGTTTTTTAGCGTTTTGGTGCGAGAAAAATTTTTCGGTTGCAATGAACAAACCACCGTCGAAGCATCTTCAAGGGGAGGAAATTTGAAAGACCGTCTGCATCGATTAGCCCATCACGCCATCGAAGGCAATCTGCATCGATCGACGTCAGCCCATCACGCCATCGAAGGCAATCTGCGACGCAGTGCGTGGTGGCGCCTGCAAATGCCGGGATCAGACCTGGGGAATTTGCAAGCCGTGATTGTTCTGGGATAAGCTTAGGATTTAGCCATCGCGATTTCATCCTGGTCCCGCATGTCGAAGCAGGTTACTAATTTCCGGCCCGAATAAATAGCTAATGGCGAGAGATAATAATTAATCGGACAGAGAAAGCGAGAAGACAGGTCGAGTTGCGACGGAGACCCATTCAAATCCGAAATTCGCCTCTAAACTCCACGAATGAAAATTTCGAAACACAGGGTGGCTCAAAGAAGAAAGCCTCGGCCTTCGTGTCTCAATTACGGGAATGATACCATTTGAGTGGAGGAACTTTTTTTTTTCTTCGGGGAAACAGTTTAATGGTTCCTTGCTCTTGCTCAATCGGAGTTCTCAATCGATCGCGCCACAGCATTCTCTGCAATGGATTCTGGAAAATGGATTCCATAGCTCTCAATATCTTGTTTCGAGTATTCAGATCATGAATCTTCTGACGACACTCCTTTTCGACGATGGCTCCCACGGGAAGACCGAGATCGGAAGGGTGTGTCGCCAGGAAATTCGCGATCCCTCTGAACCGAGAGCAATCCACATCCGAGAGAAAATTGCGGCGAGCAGCCGGACAGTGGCGCGATCGATTGAGAGCTGAGATTGAGCAAGATCGAGGAGCTGTCGAACATCTTTTTAATGGCGAACTCAGAGTTTCTTTGCCTGGTAAAAGTTTCACGATTCGATTATAATTGCTTTTTCGTGTAATTGACCATAATTGGAGGTTTGTTTTTTAATGAGCCAACTGTGTACAGAACCCAATCACATCCTCCCTCCACCCTACTTCCACCTTCTCCACCCTCTCGATCCCTCCGCCCTCCCTCCATCCTCCCTTCACCCTCCCTCCACCCTCCTTCCATCCTCCTTCCATCATTGGAACGCCACTGCTTTGAAAAGCTGCTTCTGACCTCAATTGAAACAAGGAAAATTGAGGTATTACGTGTGGGGATGAAGGTTCAGAATGCTATTGCATTTCCTTTTATCGAAGAGATGAAGTGAAGCTTTATAGTGAAAGCGGTACTGTCCGATTCGACTCGCCCAGTGACTATTTCAATTTCTTCATTCTCGTGAAAAAAAAAGACCAATATTAATGACAGTCATCAAGCTATCGAGTCACGCCTTCATCACGATCCGAATATGGCGTTGCCTCAGCTACTCCGAAATAAAGATACATTTGAGTCGTGACCTGCTTAAACAGAGGCGATCTGGCTCATCGATGCCCTCCATCTCCCGAAGACTGCTGTGGAATGAAGCTGCAAATGACATTATCTGCCAATGACTCAGGTCCCAATGGACGCGTCCGTTCACATTTCCAAGCAAGAACGAGGTTTTTGGTAAATTCATGCAGGGTGCCTCAAAAGTCAGAAATCATAGGATTACAGTGCACGGATTATTTCCCTCTTACACTTCTTGGAGCGCACCTACCTATCTCATAGGATAATGTAATGTCAAAGTTATCTTTCGAAAGATGGTCCAAGTCATCCAATTAGATCAAGAGTGACCCATTAACCCAACTTATGCCTAATGATCTTAGAGCGATAAAAAATAATTACCCGGTATGCCGCCAGGAATATGACCAAACCCGCATAGGGGCCCCAAATGGAGCCCCTATATATATGGGGCCCCAAAATCCCACCCTCCAGCCAATAGCGTGCCGCGTTACTCTGACCTGGCCCGGCCCAATGCGACCGTGAGCAAGACATATGGTGCCGGAGAAGTTATCATATATATAATGTTAATGGAAGTTATCAAGTTTATATCAGCTCTCTTCTGGGTTGATGCATCCCTGCAAAAAGACAGCTGGGTCTGAAAAGGCTCACCGTCAACGTTTTTTTTCTTTTTTTCCTATCTCAAGTCCTTTCTCAAGCTTAGGGCTTTAATATGACAGGCCTAACTCTAAGGTCTCTGCCTTGTTCTACCTTTAAATTTGAATTTATTTCTCATGGAGGCAGACAGTAAGTTTTGGCTGAGGCATTCATATGATGCTAAGGGAAACAAAATTAGGATAGGCCAAGGTTTATGTACTCAGAGCAGAACACATTTAACATTAGAGCCTTTGTCGAGGATCCCTCTCGAGTCGTTGATGCGCTCTAGCATGCAAGGATGTAATTCTCTCCATTTCACCAAGGGAGCGATTCAGGAAAGGGAGCTCCTTCGGAGAAGCGTTATTGCTTGGGATGAGTTCGCTTGCTTCGATGTTGGACGGAGGGCTCTCATTGGCTGCAGGGCAGGATAGGGGTTCGCCGCTGCGGGTTTCTGCATGAGACCCAGGGCAGGGAATGTGCTGCCCTCCACTTCCTCGCAACAGTTCTTTCCGTTCGTTGGGACGTGGCCAGAAACCAATTTCGGGGGGTTCACTCTTTCAAAGTCCGTGGACTTGGAAGAAATCTGTGGACAAAGCTTATCGTGATTGGGGGGGGGGGGGGGGGGGGGGGGGGGGGGGGAAAGGATACTGCCAATTGCTTCAATGTCGAAGGCATTGGGGGGGGGGGGGTGATTGGAGAAGCAAGGGGTCAGAGCTAGGACGGGAGCTATGACGTTTTCCCGAAGATTTTCTCATCTTGACCGACCGACTTTCACGGCTTCTATTTCCTCTTCTGCAAGCTTTTCCCTGTTTCACCTACGATCCATGCTTCTCTTTCCTCATGGTCTGACATAAAAGGTTGCCGAGTTCATTATCTAAAGCGGCGATATCATTTCCAAGTGCACATCGGACTTTCCTCACGTCTCACGCGTCTCTTTTCTCACGCTTTTCTCCGAAGTCCAGCGCAGCGAATTTCACTTCATTTTCAGGTCCGATTTGACCTTCGTTTTCCGAAAAAAAAGGAAATATCTTCCGCGAAGTGGCCCGAAGTTCACGTGGACATCTCGTGAGAGTTCTCGATATAGCCCTGACCTTTGTCTCTATCTTGTTACCAAGCTGGAAAGACTTTAACGGGAGATAAAGGCAAATATATCTCAATTGGGCCTTCTCATTTTGACGAGATGCTGGCCCTATTTTTTTTTATGCTCCCGACGTCGGTTCACCTTTAATTAAAAAATTCATGAGAGGCCGGGATGAAACGAGGTTCAGACGGAATCCCGCCAATTCCAGACTCTCGGTCGCCCCGCGAATAACTAAAAAGTCGGCATCGCTTGAGCCCTTCATCGCGTTCCGCCACGCTGTAATGCGGTCGGAAGCCCTCTTCATATTCATGAGATTTGCGAAATGATGGCCGGAGTCGGGGCTCGTTCCAAGGTGGTCGTGTGTATTCATGCCAAGAAATGCTTCTAAATCCACTTCATGCAGGCTTAAGTTATGTTCCTCATACCAATGAAGTTCACCATTCTCATTTTCCATTTCGGGTATGACGTGATTGCTTTTACGTCATGTTTTCCTCAAGGAGTCAACATGTTGTGCCTCCAAATGTCGCTTTATCTAAATGGAAATGCGTCTTTCCTTTCGGAATTACGTGATGGTGTCTGTTTGCTGGACACAGACACAGACACAGACACAGACACAGACACACGCAGAAAGAAACGCACAAACAGACACAGACACACACGTGCGTACTCACGCAATCTCACTTCGCAGCCTCACTTCTATCTTCTTTAAAATTCCATGAGTAATAAGTCATTTTAAGGTCAATCAAGTGATGGAATGCAGGAAATATCAACACAAATTTGGCTCTAATTGAGAATTTATATGCCTAATTTCGAATCTTAAGATGAAAGATAATGTCTTCACATTCATATTAAAACTCTTAAAATATATAGTTTTAAAAGCTATATAATATTTTAATAAAAACTTTATAAAGTGCTTATTGCTAAGGGTTTCCAATTTCAAAATTTATCAGTTCCTTCCCCCCCCGCCCCCAATGCCTTCGACATTGAAGCAATTGGCAGTATCCTTAACTTTGTGATTTGTTTTTACTTCCACATGTTATTCCTTGTGACAAGCATGATCCAGTCAGGAATTTATCGGGGCAGAAAAGCGGGATGTCTCATAGTAGTCTCGTCATTCCTTGAGTCAACTTCCTTTGCCTGCACGCTCACTTCCTCCTTGCTCACGCTCACTTCCTCCTTGCTCACGAGGACTTACTCGTCGGAACTTGCTTCGTTTATCTTAGGACCAGGGCTAAAAGATGGGAAGGAATTGCTTCCGCCCGCCGGAACGATTGAGAGGTATGCAATTGCTCTCGGTTAGGTATCTATGATGGGTTCTTTCTCGCAAAATTGGGTATGAATCCAGCGTTGAAGCTGGACATCTTGCAAATGTGAATGAAATCCGAAGATAATAGATCTTTTCAGCATTTGTTAGGGCCCAATTGGACAAATGTCAAATTTAGTTCACGCACGTTTAAGAATACCAGATAAGATATACCTCAGATAGTCAAATATCACATGGCCGATGAGTCAATAACCGCAAATCAGAACTTATATTGAATATTATTCATATATTCAAAGTCTCAATGTCAAGTCGAAAAACATTGAAAGTCTTCAGGGAATCTAACAGCAAGACGCTAACAGATAAAGTTTTCGTTCCTCCGCAGAGCATGGAAGAAGCCCTGCGACGAGACTGGATGATGTACCGACTCTTGGAAGCAGCGGGGCAGCCTCCCGCCGACGACATCCCGCTCGGTTACCAGCCCGAGATCCCGGAGAGGCCCTTCCCCAGGCTCAACAAGAGGCAGATCCGGTACCGGCAATGCTTCTTCAATCCGGTCACGTGCTTCGGTCACGGGAAGAAATGATCTGCTTCCGGTACGCCTGGCTATAGATATATCCCGAGCTGATGTCAGAGCCGTCGTTCTTGTTTCTTTGTCTCCACGAATCTACCATTCCGGCTGGGCTTCTGCGCTCTCCGTCGTTACCGTTCGAAGTGCAAGAAAGATGTTCTCTCGTGTCTCTTCTCGCGAAAGATTGGTTTCCGAGTCTGCGAGCGTTTCCTTTTTTTTTTTTCCTCCGGTGTTTGCTGCTGGATTGATCTGAATCTTTGGATATACAATCTGCAGTCGGGCGGGGCTTTGCGTCCTTTTGTGCTAGTCCGAATACATACCTCATCTTGGTTGTTGCTGTGAATATGTATTTATTTCCTCCAATAAAACGGCCGAAAAAACCAGCAGGATACATTCTGTGACTCGTTCTTTCCAAAACAAAAACCAAATTTTCGCCTTTTCTATTCTTAATATCCAGGACGAAAAATTAAATAGCACGCCTTACGTGATGACACTGGAATGTACGCTCCATAGCCAAGGTCATTTCGGGTACTTCGAAGAAAAAAAATACGCAGCACGAGCGAGATAAGGATCGAGTGTGGCGACGGTTCAAGAGGCTCAAGTATCGTCACAAATGAAAGATAGGAGAAGAATTTCCTCGGAATCGGTGGTGGCGGTTCGCTCACGCGATTATTCCGGCTTCGGGAAAAGCACCTGGCCGAGTGAAGAGAGCTCGAAATGCATCAACGCAATTCTGTGGGTCGATTCTGTCAAAGAATTCCGATTTTTTAGACTCGAGACTCGAGATTGCTTCCACTCGCCCGATTAGATTGACAGGTTTCTCGGAAGTGAATTGGGGTCGATTGGGATTTACAGGGATTGAGTGGAATCGAAAGTGATCTTCTACTCAGCTTTTGCTCATTTGATTGGAAACGGTTGGGCGGGGGCAGACCAAATCAAATGCGAGAGGCGCATATGCAGAAAATGGGAAAATATTGTAGGCGACTTTTAACTTTTACCGGGGAGCATGAAAAAATTTCACTGTTTTACATGTCTGCAGAAGGAATACCATGCGATACATACGCGCAGGAAAATTACTGGGTGGGAGAAGACGAGACGAGAAGGTGGATTTGCCCTGAAATCCAATGAAGTTGGTAACAGTAACAGTAACAGCATTTTCCCCTTCGATTTTGCAGTTGTCCCACCACGATTTAGCTGAACGAGCAGACAGTCGTTTGACATCGTGGAAAGAAAAAACTCGGGACTTCGACGAGGTTTTTCATCATTTCATCGAGGTTTTCGGGAAAACCACGCCCACCTGTTGCCAGGCGACCCGAAAATCTCCCAAAGATTACACGACTGCGGTCGGCAGGTCGACAGGTCGACAGGTCGGCACATCCACAGAAACGAGATAAAACTTTCTCACATTCAACGCGTGTAGGAAAAATTTTCGGAAAATTCAAACGAAATTGATTTTTCCAAAACCAGAGTCGCTCTTCGCTATGCAAAATGAGAGAGCACGTCTTCGTAATAAATAATAAAAAGCCGTTACTTGGATTCCACCGAACTTTTTCGTCTGCTGACGTGCAAAGTTGGGGAGATTTTGGGGAGGGGGGGGGGGGCTTTCAGATATTGCACCATCTCCGCTCAAATTGAAGTTTCTTTTTTTTCTTTTTTTTCTTTTTCTTTATCATTTTTTTTTTTACGAAACAAGTTCTGTGCAAATGCTTCTGACAGATCTGATAAATGTAATCTGAATGTGCCGAAACAATCAGCTATTCGGAAGTTGAAACGGACCTCTCCCTGCAGTGGGTTTTCATCGCATTTTTCCTAATTAGTGGCTAATCCATAAGGACACCTGTCTGTGTGCCATCGTGTCATTCAGGGAGACTCCATGAACGGGTTGAAATCGAAAGCTCTCGTCCCGAAGGCGAAACTTATTGGGTCGAGAGTCCGAAATGTGCGCTGCGAACGCGGATTTCCACGGGTTTCTCCTGTCTTTCTGAGCGTCGGAGGCCTGCACGGGTTCACTTTTCCGAAGTTAAAACTCGATCGGCCCGATTCGAATCGTTACTGGGCTTTGCTGCTCGGATCGTGTCGTGCTGACGTGGCCGGTTCGCAACCCACTTTGGCCCCTAAGCTTGAGAACTAAAAAGTTTCTGGTGTTTTTGCCCCGAGGGGAGACGAAGGGACTCTCGCAGATCTGCGCAGAAACGCATTTTCGGGTGGAACGGTTTAGAATGAAGGGTATTCTGTGCACGACGACAGTGTGGCGATGCGTGCTTTTGCCATGGGAAACCGTAGAAGCAGGGCCGGATTAAGAAGTTGCGGGGCCCGGGGCAAGTGGATTCTTGAGGCTAACCCCCCTCCCCCTCCCCGGTACTAACGCAAATATTTAACACATTTAATTTCCTTTGGGGTCAGGGGCCCCCCCCCCCCCCCCGGAAGAGTGGGGCCCGGGGCAACAGCCCCCTTTACCCCCCCCCCCCCACCTCTTAATCTGGACTTTACATCGGGAAGTCCGAAACTTACCCCTCTTTCTTAGGGATGGTTTGTGCGAAATCGATGCCGGGAAATCTCTAATCCATAAGCATATGCATAACACATGAGAGGATAATCTGTCTCTGTCATGGTGTCATTCCGGGGAATCTCCTCCCGGACAGATAAATGGATTTTCACGAGGGAGACGTCAATCGTAAGCTTCTGACAGGCGGCGACATTTTTGGATCAAAAGTCCCAAGAAAGTCCCATTTTCGTGTCATAACGCCAAATTTCGGCAGTCAATCGTCAATCCTCGATCGATGTCAGATATTTCTCAATCGATCCCGACCAAATTCAAGATCTTTTCCTTTTCTACCTGGGCGTTCTCAAATTAGAACGACGGAACTCGCTGAACATTTCCATGGCGATTGGGATTTCCCTTAAGACGAAACGATTATAATCGATTGAAATCCCTTTTAATCGATTGAAAGCATGTCTGTTTTCAACTTTTGAAGTCGCGTCGCTTTAAAACGCGTTGCGATGGAACTCAGCGGATATCGTTGCAAGGGGAAATGGGGAGTCTCTGATGGCAGGAGTTTCCAAATTCGTTCTGAGTTTCATTCGGAATCTGGTGGCGATAACTATCGGGTGAAGAGTCGAAAAGTTTCACGTTTTGACGTCATGGGGCCTAATTTCTAATTTGCTATGGCATCGCGACAGCGCCTCGCGTGCATTTACAGCATATTATTAATTTGGAGCTTTCAAAGCGAAAAAGGTGACGAAGCGTAAACTATTCTGCGTGCGGGACAATACGCGCGAGATACTGCTTTGTTGGCCGTTTGCCATCGTTGGCCGTTTCCAGGAAAAGTGAAGCCGACGAAGAGAGCAACGTTCTTTCCGACTTTCCCCCGGTTTCAGTCCGAGAGAGCAACAGACACACTTTCGCCAAATTCCCAAATTTGGAGCGAGATGACGCTTAAATCGCCATTCTGGCGAGTCGCTCTCTGATCCTACCGAAATGAGCTTCCCGTGCCTTTCGCACTGTTACCCGATCGTTTTATAAATCTTCGCGCAAGAAAATTGGATTCTATGATGCGTTTTTCTTGAGACGTAACCCAGTTCCAGATGGTTCTGGCAGCCAATTCACACAGGATTTGTACTACGATCGATGCCAGTCGAGTCGGACTTCTTGAAAGAAGACGTATTTGTACGTATTTAAATATATTTTAAAAAAAGACTTCGGTACTATTCAATAGAAATAATTCGTCGTACCTAATATTGCGCGTACTTGAGCAATTCGAAGAGGACGAAAAGGCTCCCACAAAAGGGCCAAATGGGTTCTGGCAAGCAAAAGGACCTGGGCCTCGCCCACGAGAACGTGCAGCGAGGAATTGATGGAAACAACATTCGGGGGGAGGCGGGGTTTCCTCCTCTAAACGCGGAGACCGCCCCGAGTGATGAATCTTCTTGCCTCCCCGAAATGCGTGATGCAACTTCATCTTCGCGTAGATGTTCAAGGAAAACGGACTCATCATCTGGCCATTTTCCGGGCATGTGCAGGACATGCCCGACGAAATGCTACTTTAACCATCTGTAAGCCAACCGTTTGCCAGCGATGGGCCAACCGCTTGCCAGCGATGGGCCAACCGCTTGCCAGCGATGGGCCAACCGTGAACTACTGAGCCCACTGAAAATGTTTGACTGGTTGGAGTCCCTGTCAATTTTAATTTTTTAAAATTCAGTTTATCAGTTTGAATGCAACGAACTCGTCCAGACGACATCCGAACTTGCTCAGCAAGATAATTATCACACATTTACTAATTATTAGCTCGAAATGATCAAAACCAAAGAAAGGTCTAAATTGAACAAATTCATCGAAAAAGTTAAAAAAAGTTCCCAACCACCACGCTGACTGGATCCGCATGGATGAGGCCAAAGGATTGAGGACGATTGAGAAAAACGCAAAAAGGAGAATTTATTATAAGGAAAGGTTTATAAGGAAAGGTCAACGTTTCGAGGACACAAGGTCCCCTATATCAGGGTTGACTAAAAAGGAATTTAGAAAGAAGGAATTTAGATTTATTGAATAAAAAGGAATATGAGGCAATTATCGTGGGCATTTTTTACTTTCCATGTCCCCCGCATCCAAAATTTGCCTTGAGGCCATAAAGGAGGCTAAACGTGGACTTTAACAAGATGAAGCTTGAAAGCAATGGAGGAAGTCGCTCCTCGGGGAAAGCGGATGGAGGTCTCCATCGGATTATACTTGGAATTGCTCTTAAGCCTCTTTCTATAAACTTTCTTTCATCGAGACCTGACTGCCATGAATAGGACGTTTTTTACGACTTTTTTTTTGACGAACTCACAAATGCGAGGACGCAAGAATCCACCATGGAATTCAGATCTGGGACGTCCGTCAAATGATTCATTTCAATGTTTTGGATCTAATCGGTTCCTAAAACCGAGCCAACAACTGAAACTGAAGCTGAAAATGCGAATGAAACTAAATAAATGATGGAATTATGCAAGATGGTGGAATTTGATGGCATTTTTTTGCCTCCACCTCCTCAGAGAATTTCTTTCTTCTTTCTCGACTTTTCTAATATATATATTTAAAGAAAAAGAAACGAATTGAACGAATTCACACGCCTCGGTTGGAATGATGGAAACGCCCATGTGACGTTCGGTCACCGTTGGTAACGTGGTAACCCTGGTTGGTAACCCTTATCGCTAATTGACCTTTTGGAAGGAAAAAAAGTTAATCGGCAGATGCGACGATTTGGCACTGCTGAAATATGCGAAAAGCAAAAAGCAAAAAGGCGGATCCTCTCCTCGTCTCCTGACGAGATTTTTTCCGAGCTTGTGACCCACGTGGAGGTCGTTCGCCTCTTAGAGTGGCCGCATTCACCTTCCTTCGACTTCTTTCAACTTTAAATGAGGCTCACGCCTCATTTCAGAACGAATATAAAGGCCAAGAAAGATTGGCAGAAAAATTGTAGCTACTTGTTGGACTGCGGCTGATGGGCAAGTTGCGCGTCAAAGCGGGGGAGGGGGCAATCCGGGAGAGGGGGCAATCGGGAGAGAAGGCAGTCCGAGGGAGGGGGCAATCCGGGGGAGGGGGCGACCCGGGGGAGGGGCAGAGGGAGGATTTTCCCGCTCCTCCTGCATCTCGAGTGCTTACGCTCGGAGAAGACTATCACGGTTCAAGGTTCGTCGAGAGGAATTTTTGTCCACTGTGACGTCCTTTGTCAAGGTCGAGCCAAGGATAGAATGAGATCGTCTGTGTCTCGTTAATGTTCTTCACGATTGGAATTAAAAGAGGGGCAGCTTTTACGAAAAGTTGTGGGCAATTTCTTCATTTGGGTCCTGCTTGATGCGACGGGATGGGATTCAAAAATTACGACGAACGGGTCGTCGACTCGTATCAAGTTGATGGATTTGGGAGAGCAAAAGGTGCCCAAGGCTACAAAATGAGCGCAATCAGAACTCCATAAGCCGTGGGGTTCAACCAATTAATGGATTAATCGAAATGAACGGTTGACTCGTCGTCCGAAAGCGACACGAACTTCGCTCCGGCTGATCGGCCGCGAATCGCTCTTGAAAGAGAAAAAAAGCGAAATCGCGAGGACGACGTGAAGAGCGACGATCTCGAAAGCAGCTTCCTCCTCTGCCACCGTTCGCAAATCCAGCGAGAGATAGGGAGACTCTGCAGAAGGACAAGAAATGAAATGCGGTTTTGGATCGCTTAACTGATCCGCGAGAGCCCAGAGCAAAAGTGTAGGACGCCTTTCCACTCCCCCCCCCCCCCCCCCCCCCCCCCCCCCCCCATTCGGGCAAGGTCGGGGGCAAATCCGCAGCGAAGATGAAATCTTGGAAAAATCCCGGGTTCCTCCCCTCATTCCCTCATTCCCACCCAGTCCTCGTCTCGGGCAATCAGACTCCCAACACCTGATCCCGCACGAAAGGCCAAAGGTTCGAGGAGAATTTTAGCCCCCTCGCCCATTCGGCCGAGGACTCACTTCATTTGGAACGAGCTTTGCTTGCAAGCGGCAGGTTCGGCCTTCGAGATCCGCCTGGAAACGCCTGGGGCAACAGTTCTTCGATCATCGCGCCGAGTGTGGCTTTCAGAAGATTTTGGGATTTCACCTATCCAAAAAAGGGGAAACGCTACACACGGCGACAAACAATTGAATTAAGCCTGATCGATCGACTCGCCCCACCGTGGGCGGCTGCGAGCTTTGGACGAAATCGTTTATTTGCTACTGACAATACGTTCGTTCGAATTCGAAGGTTTCGCTGCATACTTTCCTGAGAAATGCAGGTTCTGGAAAACCTACTCTGGGAAGAATAAAAAACAACTCGGTAGCTTACTCGTACCGTGTTGCCCAAGTCATGCAGTTTATTTATTTGTCTGTAGTAGCTGTCGATACTGAAAACCAAATAACAGGTCGCTTTGGCAGCAAATTTATTTATATTTATTTTTTACCTTAGATGCTGAGAGAATCGCACCGAACGCGGACTCCGAAGAGTCTATCATAAAGCTAGTGCTTCACTTCAACTCGAGATGCGAATGAGGGCCGAAATGCCTCTCCGAGCCACAAAACAAACTTGAACGTTGAACTTTGGAGTGTTTGTTCTTGAGTGAATCCGGCTTAGCCGAAGACGATTTCGCGAGCTACCGTGGAGATGATCCAGTCCAAGGTGAGAGGGATTAGGGAACGATTAAGGAATTCGTTTTTTTTTTACACTTCATTACCCTCAGGTAAGCTAAGTTGCAGTCGGTTACGAGAAAGTAAAAGTGAGTTTCGAAAGTTTCGAAGGGAAAAAATCGCATCGAGAAACATGTGAATGCCGAACGAAAGAATCGCAACGTCGGACTGTCGATCCATCATGGCACACCGAGAATCCTTTATGCTTACCAAAAAACATTAGCGTGAATATTTGTAATGTGCGTCTGCATGGCAGCAAAGGCATTTTTTTTTAATCAAGGAACGAAATTAGCACAGCATGTTGAACAGATAGACAAACGAGGGAACTTAGGTTCGGCCGTTAGTGAGGTTTCCTCGCAGAAGGAAGGCGATAAGGTTCCAATCTGGAGACACCGAGAGTTCTTTGTGATGATGGTAGTTATGTCCTCGGTGGTGTAGTGGTTGCCCGCCCGACCAGCAATCGGGAGGCCCAGGTTCAATTCCCGGCCGTCCCCTGGCGCTCTTACGTCCTTTCCTGCCATCCGACCTTCCTCTGCGAGCCATTCTCATCACATGTTCGTCGTGTATCGATCGGAAGGAATAAAAACAGTACGCAATGATTTGGTTTTGCACAATGCAGCCAAAATTGCCTTTGAATGGGCCAAAACGAGGGGCCGGGATTTACGTAATTTGCCAAAAAACGCGAGGCAATTACACTCTTTAGGAAAAACCTCACATGCGCGATTTCGCAAGCTATCCGTCCTGAGATAAGGAATTGAAACGGATCATTGGCCCCATAAAAGGAGGATTAAAATTGTGAAAAGTTCAAACAGAATATGCGATTTCGAGATGAAATCGCTGATTCTCCTCTGTCTCCTGAGTCCCCTGAAGGGCCAATGGGACCCGAACGTCGAGCCCGGAAGGAGTACCTTCGTCCACCTGTTTGAATGGCGGTGGGAGGACATCGCTGCGGAATGCGAACGGTTCCTCGGCCCCAAGGGATTCGCGGGTGTCCAGGTAATCTCGACAAGGCCACTTAATCCGTTTCCACGGATTCCACGTAATCCACATTTAGTCTTGGCGAATTCAGGATTTCGGGGCAGATGCAAAATGGATACGAATATTACTCTGCTCTCGAGGTTTCAGGGATAGAACGCATTTTGCATCGCGATAATAAAGTGAGCTTAAACTTTCTTATCATTTTTTGACCCCTCGGATGAAGCAGAGTGCGTTATGGACACAAAGAAGAGATAACGCTTTCAATATAAGGGGTGCGATTGAAGATTTTCGTACATCTTTCCTTGTTCCGTTCCACAACTGCAGTGGACACAAACCGGACACAGAATCTATGGCACCATGTTTCTCGTTTTTACTCTGTACACATCCCTCTTCTCATTGTTTAGGTTGCATTAGCTATATCAGAGAAATCGTTGAAGCTTTCCTTATCGGAATGCAAACTCGCCCCAGTGAAGAGTCCTGTTCTAGAAAAAGCTGTTGAAAGTAAGTTGTTTTTTATCATCCATTAAAAAGATGATCTCATTCTTCTGCGCACTGAATGGGATTTGCAGATAAATATCAGGCTATGAATATGTCCCAAGGCGAGGATTCGACCTCAATTAAGAAAGTGTAGCGGCTACACCAAACCCTTCAGTTTTGTTAAACGAAGTACTGGGTCAACTGTCGAGCTCGAACGGCAGAAATGGAAGCCAACGAAATCTTATCCATTGCTGAAAGGTGTCACCTCCGAGCGAGAACGTGATCGCGTGGTACGACAGCGGACCCCAGAGACCCTGGTGGGAGAGATACCAGCCGGTCTCATACAGACTGGAGACGCGGTCCGGCTCTGAATCGCAATTCCAGGACATGGTCTCGAGGTGCAATGCCGCCGGTGTCAGGTACGATCATCGCTTGTTTCTACGGTTGTTTCGGATTCACTTTCCCTCATTCCCGAAGTGTACAGTCTTCGATAGTGTCCGCGAGACTGTTGACGGATGCAATCGGGCGGAGTAGCATTTGCAGACGACTTCATGTGCAGAAAGGAACAAAGCCGACAGATGAAATCGCATCTCATAGACACCGAGCCCTACTGAGAACGAGACTTCAAATCCTTTGCTGAGAAAATATAAAAATATATGCTCATTAGCATGGTTTCTTCCACACCGGAAGCGTTCTCCAGTTTTATGTGCAAACCTGCAAATCATCAGAAAGGCTATGCCTGAACAGAGTCCCGAGAGAGAGAGAGAGAGCGTCTTATTTCTCCAGTTGCCTTGCGAGCGAAGCGCATAGTCCGACACCTATACGAAAAGCGGGGGAACTACTAACTTCATGACTCCACGACAGGGTGGATAGAAACCTACACAGCTCTCAGGTAGATTCTAGAAGATTCCAGAACTCTGGCTAGTTTTCGAGTAGATTCTAGTAAACCGTAGAATTCTAGGTAATGATAGTACCTGACACAGAGCATGAGGTACAGCGCTTTCCACCTGACTCAGATACCCGAGCACGAGGAACATCCCATGCACATGTCTAAATCGATTGAAAAATTGCCTGACTCGTGCGAAGAACTCTGTAGTGACGATGGGTCCTAATGATGCATCAAATATGGCGACTACGCCAGGCCACTCCACCCATTCTACCAGAGGGGTTCTCCTTATCCTTTCACGATATCGCCGGAAAAATGGAAGGCCAGGTTAAAATACAAATAAAGCTAGAACCTATTATCTGGGTGCATTAAGTTGGAGACATCTGGCAGCAGGAAGCATAAAAATGAGCTGGGGTGAGTCAAGCGCGCAAGCTTCAATGCGTTTCTTATGGAAACATGCAGATTTTACTACGAAAATACTTCTTTTTTTTGCCAGAGGGATTTCTTAAGGCCAAGAATGATTATATAGTAAGTAATCGATGGGCTGAAGTTTCTATTTGGAGCATCCAGACAGCCTGAAAGGCCTGTTATGATGTTTCTTTCAGTCTAGGCCTTCGCTTTCCATGGGGCTATGAAAATCAAATTTGGCATTTGCTGTCACAGGATAAATAGCTAACATTAACCCTTGACTTGATACGTTTTATCATCAAGTCAGGGCCTGATTAAGGGGGGGAGGAGGGGGGGCAAAGGGGGCTGTTGCCCCGGGCCCCACTCTTCCAGGGGGCCATCGAAGGAAATGAAAAACGTTAAGTATTTGCGTAAAGTGGGAAGTGGAGGAGGGAGGGGTAGCTCCAAGAATCCACTTGCCCCAGGCCTCGCAACCTCTTAATCTGGCCCTGCTCAGGTACTAATCCATAAAGGGTTTCTGTCATGGGTTATGATTTACGTCCATGAAGCACAACTGATAAGGAAAAAAAGCCAGCGGCACTTAAGCGACACTTAAGGGAATACAGAGGCAATGGGAGTCAAAACTTCATCAAGTTTAAAGCAGTTTCACGTTGTAGTGAATTCTATCAGGAACTGGAAGATATTAATAATATCCCACTCATATCATGCACATGTACCTCACTGAGGCTCATGATTCCATGGAAATCCTTGCATCGGTGAATGGCTTTGAGGAAAACCTACACCTCCTTTGAAGGTGAAATTTGATTGGATTGGAAAGGATTGAACCACATTTTTTTGCAGACCCCTGAACTCTGTCGCATTTATAACATGTTTTACTTTGGCTAGAAGCTCCCTTTATCAATGTCGTGGCTCTCAAGTTTTGAGAATAAATTGGGAGGAGCCCCACGTGAAGAAGGATTGTACAATTCTGTGAAGACATGGCTTTGTTCCATTCTCCTCTTATGTGCGACTCCCCCCAGTCATGGGCGGAGCCATATTTAAAACGCGCCATCTAGTGTTAGTGCACCCAGCGAATACACTCTTAGAAAAGAGTGAGCAACTTTTGAGAGAGGGAGCGAAACTGGAGTTAGCGATATTACTCCCTAAAAACGAGAAAGTACAATCGATAACTACTCCTTTACATGAGCAGAATCCATGATTTTTTTAAGAGCGCGAAACGAAGGAGGAAGAGTATTTTTCAAACTATCTATAGTAGAAGTAAGTGTTTATTCTCAGGAAAGAGAGAGGTGAGCGGCATTACTTCCTTGTTTTTAAGGAGTAAAATCGCTAACTCCAGTTTCGCTCCCTTTCTCGAAAATCGCTCACTCTTTTTGAAGAGTGTAGGCCTAGGCCTAATGCGTTCCGGCCGATAACCACGGAACGTGATCAAATATTGCGCTGTCGATAAGGGTGTTAACGTTCGAGTCTCGGTTCAGTCTTTGTTTTCGATCTTGCCTAATCCCGGAGGGACCAGAGCAAGCATTGCCCATTCTCAACGGCAAATCTATTCCGATCTGATCAGCCTGAAATTCTCAGCCCTTATCGCACAAAAATCAATGGTCAAAGTGGATCGAAGATGGCTCCATCGAAGTCTATCTCTGTGTTCATCGGATGTCCAGCGAGCGAGGGCGTCTTCGATTTACCTTGTGCAGCTCTGAGGGGGAGGGAAGGAGTAAGGAAGTCAATTCGAAGATCCCATGGTACCAAGGGAACTTAAATCCTTACATCTTGTAATAAAATGAATTCGAAAATGAAAGATGAATACATACGCACGAGGAGGTGAGAATCAGGATGAAATGGTAACTTTGGAAAGGGAAGGATGAGACAATGATGATATCCTGAATTGGGATGGAATTGGAATTGATTGGGATTGAATGCCCTTCCGTCGGTCATCCGGGTATTGCAATGATCAGCATTACGAATTGAGAAGATAACACATTCCTTGATTAAACGATAAGATTTACGCTGATGTCGTAGTGAACCACATGACAGAATGGTGGCCGTCGAGGACCTCAGCAACAGGAGGATCTCTCAGTTACCCTACTCAGGCTTTGACTTCAATGGCCCCAACGAATGTCCTTCTGCGTCGGGTAACATCGAAAACTACCAGAACCCATCGAGGTACGAAGAGTTATTTAGCTAGTTTGACGAAATCCGTAAAGGATCCCCGAGTTTCCCCCACCCCCTGAAAATATCTATAGGTACCTAACTGCAAACTGACTACAGAACATTCAGGCTTGAACGACCTGAAGCAAGGCAGCGACTACGTTTCTGCGCCATTGTGGGATTTCATTGGGGAAGTCATTGTGGGATACATGAACAAGCTGATCGACTACGGAGTGGCCGGATGCAGAATAGACGCCTCCAAACACATGTGGCCTGGTGATCTCGGTAGCATCTTCAGCCGGCTCTCAAATCTCAGCACGACGCACGGGTTCCCGTCTGGGACGAGGCCGTTCGTCTTCCAGGAAGTCATCAAATCTCGGTTCGAATACTTTCCTTCCCTTGATGCATCCATATCTGTAATGAGAATTCGAGTCTCCAGACACTCTTTGCGGTGTCGTTCAAAGGAGTCTTTGAAGATCCAGACGGGGATTAGATGAGTACAGGTAAAGAACCGAGGCATGGGTGCATCTTGCTTCAGTTCGCGCGTTTTAACTGATGAATTGGGGGCGCGTACATCGATGTATTTGCCGAATTTATACGAACCGTGTATGCTTCCTCTCTCATTTGTTCATATCAGATTTGCCGTGTCATTGTCCAGCTGAGCAGGCAGACACAGGCACTTGCTCATTTCATATTCAAGTCTGGACGTGATATCTATGTCCTGTGCGACATTGTCGAATTAGATTTGGTGCATGATGATAGATTTGAGGTATGACCTCACGTGGGTGGATCTCTAAGGCTTACTGTCAGAGGTCCTTATCGTGGAAAAAAAAGCTACTACCGAATGACCGATTTTATTGAAACTTCTCAGAAAACCGCCCACATTTATTGACATTTATTATTGGAGACCCGAAAATTTCTTAAATTCACAGATTTCTGATTTTAAAAAGCCACTCGAGACATCGTCCAGAAATGCACAGTAACATCCAACATGTGAACGTGGTTTTCCGAAAACTCAAACGAAAGTTCATAACCGGAGTAAAAGCTTCCCCTGCGCGATACCAATCGATCGAACCTGTCAGCAGCTTTCTCAGCTAACAGCGGAGGGGAAAGGTCCCATAGGGCGAGGAGGAGGAAGCGTCCGGGGTTTCTTTGGGGGCCGCATTCCGTGATTCGGTCGTCGCGTCGGAAGTAGACCTGTCGCTCCGGTTTGGAACTTCCGCTTTCAGAAGAATTTATTGGAATCGCTTGTTCGTGTCAGGTGCCACCTTCTGTAAACCACCTGCTGATATCTCAAAAGGATGTTCCGTCTGGGATCGTATCAGAATATCGAACACCGATTCATCGAAAGTAGCATCGCCGAAAGCTCGAAAGGTCGATTTATCAAATGGACGAAATTCCAAATATCGAATAAATTTGATATTTCGCCGAAGCAAAATCTTTCCGATGATAACTGATTTTCGTCGAAACACCAAAATGTAGGAAAAATAAGAATTTTGGAATCATGGGTTTCATCGCAAACATCAAGGTCGTATAGTCAAATCTGAAAGACACCGGTATGTTGCATTAATTAAAAAAAAGAGACAGAGGAAAGTTCTCTAAAAAAAAAAGACATTTTTGGATGAGCCTGGATGGACCATGCCGTAAGTACTCTGCAAAAACGGACTTCACCACATCTTTGGTTCATCTGTGTCACAGCCATATGCCGGCAACCAGGCCCAGTGTATTTACGGTATTTCTTCCCGCGAAGCGCCTCTGAGCGATTCGTCCCTGAATAATATCAATATCACAAGTTCGCTTTGTAACTTGATAGCCTCTAGAGACTCTTGGAGTTTATTGAAGTTCCTGCTCAACGTTTTACATCAGCCTGACGAGTGGCGAACGACGACTTCACGGAAATAAAAAGTTGGATGCAGCTTGGAGCCAAATGCCTTACAGGTGTAGAATTATTGGGTTAACGAAAAAATCGAAATCCTAGCGTGTTCATACTTTATCAGGCTCGATGATTTTTCAGTGCCTCACCTTGTTCCTCCGGAAACGTTTGTATCACAAACGTATCCTGCCCTTGTGGAGACTTGATCACTTCTGACAGGATTCAAATGTGCAACGCACATCGGGATGTAACGAGACCTAGGCCAGGGCACACTTGACTAGGCAAACGAAGAAAATAAAATCAGTATTTTTTCGGCTTCGGTGACCTAGACCTTTCGATCTCCAGATACTTCTATGAATGAATCCTTCGATGTATGGTCGCGTTCGCTCAACTGTCTTTCGACAAAATGTCCATTCGTCGAATGAGTTTCGACGATTCCATACCAATACGTTCCGTCTACCTGCATTTAATGTGGAAAATATATATTTGGAACAACTGATATATGGGTGTTGAGTGGACGAGGAAGGAAAGTATGCCTGTGGTCAATACTTTTTGGTCGACTGGATGTTGCTCTTATTGCTGGTCTGCTCTTATTGCTTCCGCGATTACAGGTATACTCTATATGCTCGTTGTGGTCATCCATGGAACGAGCAAGACGAATGGCCCACACTATTTACTTTTGCTTTTAACCAAGGCAAGTCAGGGTAATTAGAATTTTTTCTAGAATTTTTTTCGCTGCTTGGAAGCCCCTCTTAATATATGATGTTTCATTCTGGCGGAAAAGAAGAGGAGAAAATGGAAGAATATTTTTCAAAGACAGAAAGCTAATGGAATGATAACATCAAGCCGTGATAAAGTATGATGCCATCGGATATTACGTCATCAACGTCTTCATAGAGTACTATGACTCATACCTGAGAGTATTTATCAGGTAGTTGCTTATCAAAATATGGTACTTTGAAGATTTCCTATGGAGGAAAAACAGGAAATAAAATTGAGCCGTGTGACGATATTCTCATTTGCTCCGATGAAATTCAGGGATTTTTATTGTCGATGTCCTGCGGCAAGCTGACCCATAAAAGGTTTTGCACATGATTTTATATGAAACTCAAAAAATTTTGAATGTGACTATTTCCCATGCAGGCAACGAGCTGATCACTGGAAATGAATACGTGGGCAACGGACGAGTCACGGAATTCAAGTACGGCAAGTTCCTGGGCGAAATTTTCCGCAAGCAGAATCAACTCCAGTATGTCGAAAACTTCGGTAGTCCTTGAACTCCATTCTTCGATATCTGATAAATAATATCGGGGACCTTTGATATATGTAGAAAGGGAGTTTAGACTCCAGTTTCTATTTGGTGAAGTTAGGGGACAAATCCTCAACATCCTTGCAAGGATTGAGATTTGCCCTTCCATTGATTTCTAGCCGATTATCGTTAGCCAAATATTTTCCATTAGTCAACCAAAGGAAAAAGCCAGGTTGACCAAGAACATGACTGCAGTTGCATTTCTGAGCCTTACCTATGTGTTTTACCTCTTTTTTTATAAAAAAATAGACAAACATGATTTAAAAAACCGGATAATTCTAAATTTGACGCTTGTATCATCTCATGCAAGACGAAGAAAATATTATTGGTTTAGGCGTCCACGGCATATACATGGGCGGGCTCTGCTTCGAAAAGTGGTGGTGGGGGGGGGGGAGTCCATTATTTGTTTGGCATACATCTACCCTCAATTCCTTTTTTGTGCCGAGACTTCAGACTGAGGAGGCTCTTGTGCCCCTCTCAGCTACCCATGCTCCCATCCGGCGATAATGAAATTTTTGTTTTCGCGAGATGGTGACTATTCTAAGCGTATGTTATCAGCAGCAGGACCGGCGTGGGTTATTTTACGGAGTAAAAGAAAAGAAATGTTGCAACTGAGGGTTGGGGAAAGCTGGCTGGAGGCAATGGCGTAGTGATCACCGACAACCACGACAATGAGAGAGGGCATGGAGCCGGAGGAGGCATGATCCTCACCTTCAGAGTTCCAAGACTTTACAAGGTCAAGCTCCACTCACAAAATCTATCAAGTCTACCAGACACAAATACTTACTTTAAGGGTTTTTTTTCCCCCTTCCCTTAATTGCAGATGGCTAATGCATTCATGTTGGCATGACCCTACGGATATCCCAAGGTCATGTCGAGCTACTACTGGGATCAAAATTGGCAAGGCGGACAGGTCAGTTAGAGTATTTGCTATGGAAAAACTTTCTCTTCGGGACTGAATTCTCCAGATCCCTGCTTCACTTAAACATTCCATCCCAATTTTTCAGGATCAGAACGATTGGGTCGGACCGCCACATGACGGAAATTACAATACGTTGTTGTGAACATCGACGAAGATGGAACGAGTGGGAATGGCTGGATCTGCGAACATCGTTGGAGACAAATCACCAACATGGTCCAGTTCAGGAACAATGCCTTGATGTTAGTTCCCTTAACAGAGCACTGGGCAAAATCCAGAAACATCCATCAAAGTAATTAATGAGAAATTTTACATTTTATCTCTCAGTACGTGAGTAGGAACTCAGATGTCTCTTTATATTTAAAGAATTCATATATGCTTAATATTTTCAGAGACCTTAATTTTTCTTAGAGAAAATGCTAATACAAATCACTCGGAAATCCTTTCCCCATTATTGTTCCTCATCTCTTTCAACGATTATGAAATATGTATTGCTAGGTAGGTAGATGAAGAGGAGCTATCTTCATCTGTCTTTTATTTTCCGTCATCTCGGCACACACTAAGGAGTTATGCGTTCCAGAAGAAAATATGAAGAAGTTCACGTATATACTAAGCATATTGCAAAGCAGGAAAACGCCCAAGAAGGGGGACATTATTCTCTGAGGATTGGGCGACAATTGCGACACCGTTTCCTTTTCCCAACGAGCAGAGAAAATAAAAAATTCTGACAACCTGATTTGGAGAGAGGGAGTACGGTATCGCATTTGACGCAGACATGCCTGGAAGGGAGAGGGGTGGGGGGGGGAGGAGGGGCAGGAGACGGGAGGAAAGGAAGAAAGGGACCATCGCGAAAAAGTATTCTCTCCCTTCCCTTTCACACTTCTAAAATGCACTCAAGGTCCACTTATATCATTAAAGCAATGTCATTTATTTTCTGAAAGGTACTGCTCGTTTCCGGAGAAAAAAACAAGAAAGTCATTCACAACAGCTGGGACTGGGGATAGGGATCCACGACAAATTCAAAGGCAAACAAATGGTTCATAATATCAAGAACTTTCTCCATGTATTCTGCAACGTTTTGCACTTCCAACTTCTCTAAAGCGGCAGAAAATTGTATATCCTTCCCAACGGTCTTTCTATCTTTGATCTTCACTTGTCCTGCTTGGCAGTGGGAAACCTTCACTCTAACCAAGTTCTTCCCGCCTCAGAATATCCACAAATTCCCCCTAACCTGGATAAGCCCTCTTCTCCATCAGATTGGACAAACGATCGTGCCAGCCTTCTACACCGTCGTTCGTTCGCTGACTTTCCCCTCTAAAACACCACGGCTCGCTTGGAAATCTTGCGTTCTCTGCAAATCAGGTGCTGAAAATCATTGAACAGTGTCTCGTGAGGACTCTCTTCCTTGCATGACTTTGCAGCTACACATCATCCATTAAGCCGATTGGCTCGTGGCACGAGGTGACAACTCCGCGGCAATTATCTTTCAGCACAGACCTTGGAGTTGCATATGCTTTTGACTGCCTCAGACTCTGAATCTTACGAAACAAAGTTTGTGCAAAATGAAACTTGCACCGCTGCGCCACAATGCCAGGGGACACAAATTAGAAAGTGCCATCTCGGAACCGCACATTACCTCCTTTGGCTCAAATGCTACATCCACTGCAAATCCCCTGTGAGAAACTCACGAGTTTCACGATGGCCCCTTAATTCTGGAATCCCCCTTCCTTTCCCCCCCCTCCCCCCCCCCCCCCCCCCTCCGGGCATGTCTGCGTCGAATGCGACACCGTTTCCCCTCTCACCAAATCAGGTTGTCAGAAAGTTTTATTTTCTCGGCTTGTTGGGGAAAAGGAAGCAGGTGTCGCAATCGAAGGGCTGAAAGGCAAAGTGGTCTATCTGCAAGTTTTTCCTGGTTCGGAAAAGTGGTCTATGCGCATGAAACCCTTCTCCTCCCTATGACTACAATCCATAAATGATGGAATATTCGCATTTAAAAGTGGTCTCGCCGCTGTGCTGCATAAATGCATAGAGATGGGCTTGGGGTACAATCTTTTTCTGGGTTGAACAACTTGGAATGACCAAATAGCTCATATGGATACCGTAAGCCTTCTGCTTTAATTTCTACCTCTTCCCTTTCAAACCCTTTACCCGAGAGTCTAAATATTTTATCTCAAAATAGGGATTCTGCATCCAGAATGCATTCTGGCTGGGAGGCGATAAAAAACTTCTATAAAAAGATAATGTTATTTCAAGTTCTATATATCTGCATGCATTTTATAACCACTGGGAAATTTACTTGCCATCGTACCTGTCCTGTTCGTAAGACTATGACTTATTTCCATTACGTGACTATGCATATTATTATTGTGCATTCGAATTCAAACAAATGTAAAAAAAAATACAGAAATGATAGATTTGGCAGAAAAGTGAGTCGAGAAAACGTTTGCACTCATTATGGAATTCCTAAAAGCCATAAACGATTAATCTCGGTACTGTTCGGTATATATATTTTTTTCTCAGTGAAAGAGGAAAGAGGAGCACTACGCTTCGAAAGGCGTCATGGTTGTCCGAAGCAGGAATACTAAAAAGCTCTGTTCATTCAGCCTTCGCTATTTAATCTATCCCCAAAAATAGTCTTCAGTAATTCTGGACTTAAGCTAAAGAAAGTGCCAGAAGTCGCAGTTAGCCAAATCAGGAGAGTTGGGAGAGAGCATGCCCTCTCGATTAGGTAGGACGTCCTCGGCTTTTCCTTGTGAGGGTCAGTATTGTCATGGTGAAGCAGCATTTGTCGTGTTCTCGTCTTTGGTCCCGTAATCTCAAGTTCTCTGAAGACCTTCGCCAAAATTGTTTGATTACGGAACGCAACTGACGATTCTAGACTTTTGGATGATATAAATAGTGAATTTTGAAATTTAATTATGGACATCTGACTTAGAAAACCAGATTTCAAAACTTGAGGTCGAGGTTCACCTTTTGAAAGCCAGATCATGTTGGATTTTTATAGGACGTATTTTGGACATATTTTTCACGGTGAAAAAGAATATCCAAAATGTGTCTCTTGTGACATCGGAGTGTCACTTTGCCTTTCAGCCCTTCAATTGTCGCCCAATATTTCTGAATTAATATTCATAAGTTACTACTTAATTTAAATAATTATGCAATATGATAGGAGAACTTCTGGTCGGGCACGAAACATCAGATCGCCTTCTCTCGAGGCTCGTCTGGATTCATCGCCATCAACAACGATTCTGTCTCCATTCAGAGAGACTTCATGGTAACAGATTTTTCTTTCGATTCTTGTTCCGCCGCGCAGAGGGTTCATCGCTTGTCTCCATGGATAGACGGGTCTGCCAGCTGGGGATTATTGTGACGTTATCAGTGGTTCGCTGGAAAATGGCTCATGCACTGGGAAGGTGATCAATGTCAATAGCAGTGGAATGGCATATATTAAAATCTCTGCCTCTGATGAGGATCCTGTCGTCACCACCACACAGGTACGATTGCGACAAAAACCGTGCCCAAAAAAAGTTTATGATCGGGAAGTTTATGAGAGTTGGCATTTTCTATTTACATTTTTTGACAGGCAAGAAAAAGCCAAAGTGCTCCAGGCCGGCATCTCAAGCTCTGAGGACAACCGCGATGATCCTTGCCATGTGTGCCTAGAGAAATAAAGACCAATATATAGCCCGCTTAAAAGGCGTGAATCACTCCAAAGATGGTGACATCCCTAGTCTAAACTAACTATAAAACTAGTTAACATCCCAAAAAATTGTCGCGATCCATTTCTGGGTATTCTTACTTAAGTTTTATATACTAAACTGTTTAGTCATATCAGTAATCCCCCCCCCCCCTCCCCCTCTATTTCTGCCTTTGATCAGGCCAGTTATATTTTTGTTCTCTTTTTCCTTTATGGCCGTTGCGATCTTACCTTCATGGACAATATTTCATCATTCCTCCGTGAATATACCGTCGCATCCCTTTCTATTTTTATACGACAGAAGCTGGAAAAAGGAAGAGGTGCATAACCCCCGCCCGCCCACACTCTCGCCCATTTTCTTCATTCGCCAGGGATGAGGTTATTTACGGCCCCCTCTCTGATTCTCCCACCACTGGGCCCTTTTTCCTTCCATTTATTGGAAGCATGTGTCAATGTCGCAAAAAAGTTGGGGATGTTCGCTAAATGTATACGCTAATTTATGCACGAATATTATGAATTTATATGCCAGAGATGCTAAGTTTTTAGTGAAAAACTTAAATCAGACATAAATGGTACTATTCCACATTTACCTAACGTAATCCGAACCCGGAGCAACGAATAGTCTTGTTCACACATCGCTGAGACCGCAGCGCTGGGGCTGACCAACTTGGATGCACTTGTGCATGCACTTTTGCATGCACTTTTTGTCCTTGCACTATTTCGTCGCGCGCAAATAGTCGCACGGGTGAAATGGGTGAAAGGTGGATGGTAGACAAAAGGGTTGAAAGGAATCGGGCTCCTGTATTCTTCACGTTATTGGGAGCCGTTTTGCGTTCATATGCATACTGTAGAGTCGTGTTTAATGGCACTGGAATACCTAAAAGTGAAGAAAAGCTTCGATATGAAGGGTATGTTTACATTGTAGTACCCAGCCTTCGTAATGCCCTCGTGACAAGGAGAATGCGACGATCAGTGTCTGCTATGAAATAGTGCAACGACCGAAAAAAAAGTGCATGCGACAATTTTTCTGCGACGAACTGTCCGCGACCATTTTGGCCGGAACGAAAGAGCTGGTCACGTAAAATCGACGACTTGGCCTGAAGCCAAACTGTTCCCAATTCGAATGTAATGACGTTTTGGATAATAACAAAATTGGCATTGCAAATATTTCACCTAATAAAAAGTATCAAGGTATTTCCTACGGGAGGGTCTATATTTGCATGCAAAAATCAAGTCATAGAGCAGAAAGCTTTTTCCGAGTAATCAATTACCAACTGATCATTAAGAGACATGAAATGCTGATTGGCAAAAAAAAATATTGATGTGGGTCAGCCTAGCCTGGCGACTTCAAAAAGCTAATGAGAACTCGTATAGACAAATACTTGGCCTACGCTTACTTTGGTCGTCCATTGCACGAGTTCCTTCTCTTCCTTGCCCACATTTCCCAGCAAGATTCGGCAGAAGTTGTATACTAGAGTACCAGTCCAAATACAGATCTGCCATTCCATTGTCTTTGGAATTATCATTTTCGCCGCATCCTAACCATCCAACATTGAAATAATGCACGACATAGGCCTATACAGTATAAAGAGTCTCACACAACTAGACGTGTTTTCGATGGTCTGCGTCACGTTGAGATGGGAGGAGAGTATTGAGCCAGGTTAGAAGAGTAGAAAAGGTTGGGTTACATCCCAGCGGGGGGTGGGGAGAGAGAACCAATGATGTCACTGGTATACACTCTCCTCGGCTGACTAATAAAATCTCATTTTTCTTGTCTATTTCTCCTTTGTTAACCATGTAATATCGGTTAGTTTTTTTCTTGCCATTGCACTTTGCGCCTCCATCCTATTGCGCTCGAACGATTGCATCTCTAGATTGTGGCGCTGCCAGGTTCATAGGATTCGCAGATGCCGATCGTATGTGCAGTCGCCACCTGCAAGATCATCTGATGATTTTGAAGTCGACGGAGAGAAACGTTCGTTTCACCGTTTGAAGGGAACCTTAGTTGGGAAAGACCAAGGTGATACAGTGGAAACGCGCGGAATATGAAATTCCTGTAGTGAACTAAGGGAGGGACCCAAAACAACTCTTTGGTGTCGATTGTCATCTTTCGCCGAAATGATCCAATCGAAATTCCTTGTCAACCATCGAATATCCCAAATATTTGTAAGAACGCAGTTGTTCGTCTGGATTCTCTTAATAAATTCTAAGTTGCTCAGCATGGGCAAGAATATGAGGAAGAAATGTCTTTTGTTGAAGTGGCGAGAAAGAATATCCTCATGATATTCATAAAAATCACGTGATTTGTCATGACCATGACAAACAAGTTCCCTTCCTCTGATTTAGGGATACAGCAACACAGAACGAGGGCGTCTGATAATGAATGCATATTCTCATTGCCATTTCAAAAGGGCAAATGACCCATGTTAACAATTCCCGTAAATGATAATATATTCTCGCTACAGTCGCATCCCCCTAGAACTTTTCAGTACTGAATCTTCCTCGCCTCTTTCCCATCCGATGCTCCCTTCCGCATTTTAAGGGATATTTTTAAAATGAGCGATTGGTTACGAAATGCGGACATTATACTTCAAATGATATCATAACATTGGAGGAAACCCAAGAGCGAGAATGGAGCAGCCGGGGCAGGTGTATACCAGTGACGTCATTTGCCTTAGGACTCGAGCTGCCATTATTCGGGGCTTCGCTTTCGACCAAACCTTATCTACTTTTCTAACCTGGGTATTAAGTGTAGGATGCCAGATGCGGCATTTCACACGTACGCCTAACAACCCTGTCTACGTGGCCACGAGACGCCGCTCTCTACCATTGTATACTATGGATCTGTCATACGCGAGGGCTGGAAGGGAAGTAGATGTTTTAGTGAAAGACGAGCACCCTGATCCAGACGGAAAGCTGCGCGTGCGCATTGGGTCGTGTTGTCAGGTCGCTATGGTTACTGCGGACCAGACGGAATGAAAAAAAAAAAAGACAAACCGACCGCAATATCTACCATTTCCCCATATTACCTCTGGGGACGGCAGATAAAAATTCTACCTCGGTCGTTCCATTTTTTTCATGAAATTTCCGAGTTACCGTTTCGATTTCGGCGGCGGTCTCTTGGAATGCAAGCGGACTGCAAGCAGACTGGCATGGCACGTAGCTATTGTGAATGTTTAGGATTTTCCTCAGAACCGAAGCGAACACGCGGTCGACGACCGGTTGAGCCTCGCTTCAAGGTCGGGATCGGCGTGCTAAAACATCCTTCGCCCTCGCCTTATCAGGATTGAAACCATCCAGGAACGGGGCTCGTCCGTCACGTTTCTCTGACTTCAGAGCATTTTTCAAGGTAATACAGATACGTCAGGGTTCGAGATACTCACGTGCATGCACTATTCTGAGCAGGACAGGTTTTCTCACGCTTTATTTCCAACACTGACTTTTATATAATAGAAGCAAGAAGCAAGTCTTATATAACAATAGCAAGATAAAGCAGTAGTCATCTTCTTGGCGAAATAGAGAGAAAATCCCCCACTCTCTTTGGGCGACTGTCGAGAGCGAAGGAGAGGTTCAGAGTTTTGAGAAATGGTTTTGAGCAGGCTTTGCACACGGGAGGATCATTTTCGGCACCCTGTACAGTATCTGGATTTCAGCGTTTTTCTCTCTGTTTCGTCATTTGGAAGACAGAAATGGAATAATCGGCGATTGAAATTTCTAGAGGGAATTGGGTTTCGCCTCGAATGACAAGATTCGGCACTCAGGCGACGGATCGGGGAAAAAAACGCTGTGAAATGATGGCCATATTTCAGCTTCCAAAAATTTTTTAAGATAAGAACTGCTTACGCATTTTCCACGCAGGCGCTAAGGCGGCACATTGCAGGCGGCACGTTCGCGTCGTCTACTGCTTGCCATTCAACTGATGCTGCAGCAAGTGCAGCAGCAAAATCAGGCTCGCTATCTGATTCGTCGAAATCACTTGCCGGAACGGCCGCACTTCGTACCTTCGTACCTGTGTCACGGTATCGTCTCTATCCGCCTTTAATAGTTTCCGTCTCTATCGCTGTCATTATCATCGAAAAAGTGCAATCGATCGAAAATCAGCGTATGCTGCTGCACGAAGATTATTGCGAAAATTTCGACTCTGCTGTGAAAGTTGTTGCATGTCTTAGAAAACCATTTCTGGGAAGAATGAAACGGTATCGTGTCGGCATATTCATTGTGTTGCACGAGTTACATAATACAACTACTTGAGTTTAATTAATAGCATGTCGATATTATAGGTGTTGGGAACTGAAGTAACAAATTGCTTAAACAGCAAACTCTTACGATAAAAGTTAGGAGAATCGATCCCAAAGCATTTATCTTCATATAAATAACTTATATTAAATGAGGGCTTGACTTCAACTACAGATTTGGATGCGGGCAGAAATGACTCTCGGTGTCCCAAAGGGAACCTTGAAGTACTTCTGCTCTTTATAGAGTACGAGAATCCCAGCCCTGGTTGGCAAGACTAGGAAATCCGTTTTTTTTTTCGTTCTCCGTTACCCCGCGGGAAAGCTTTGCAGTCTATTACGTGAAAGTAAAAGTCACTTTAAAAGGGAGAAAAAAATCTGATTGAAAAACGTGTGGTGGTTAGAAGCTGAGCGAAGGAATCGCGACGATAGACTGTCAATCCGTCGTAGCACATCGGTGTCAGCTCGACAAAGTCAAATGTAAAGAAAAAAGGGTTCCTTTCAATAACAACGCTCGCCAAAAGCAATAAGAGCGTGAATATTGGTAATAGTCTGCATGGCGGCAAGTGAATTTTTAAAAACCTTTAAAAAATGAAATTAGCACAAAAAATCATTAGAAAAAGAGACAGACTGACAAGAGACATTAGATTATGCCGGAATAGATCTTTCTACTTGGGAGAAGGGAGGCCTCTCTATGAGAGCCACCAGAAAATTCTAAGGGGGACGTGGGATACAAGAATGCGATAGGGACCCAACCTGGCGACAGTTTCGCATGCGGTACAAGTCTACGAACCCGATGGTTCGTTTTTCTCGAACGCATCCCAATGTGCCCCTGATCGTTGAGGGAGAATATTCCTAGCTTCTTTATCGTCACGATGATTTCAAGTGGGAAAATCGGAAGGAAGAAAAACTGCGCCGAAATTTAGTCGATCATAATGCTGCCCTCTTGAGATGAAATCAATTTAAATTGTGCAAACCACAGGTGCGACTCTAGCAGTGGCGGATACATGGCCAGGTTGACATTTGATTTATTTATTCAAAATAGCATCTGCATTAAATTTTATTAGAGCCGGTGAAATAGATTCAAGTTCTTACCCCAGACAAAAAAATAAAAAAAGGCGAAAGGACGAGGAATGGTGGTAGGCGGGAGGGGGGGATAGGTAGGAACTTGGAAACCGCCACCCATATGAAAAATTTATGTATCCGCCCCTGGACTCGAGACACATTAAAACTTCTGTACTGGGTGTGAATGCGTGGAACACGTTAAGCGACGATCCAGTGGCTGCCCTGCGCCGTGACTGTCTTTAAGATACCTTCATGAAAAAAAAAGAATCAATAGATGTAAGTGAATAGGCATTTTGTGGACCATGCAGTAGGCGACTTCACCTCGATACACTCTCACAAAAATATAGATCTTTAAGTGGGGTGTAGTCCTATCTCTGTTTAAATGAACGCTCGACCTCGACACGGAACGTGCACGATGGGCAGAACTGCATCTTCACATCTCTAAACCTTGGATCTGTTGTCGCTCATTTTATTTTATTTATTTTTTTATCATAGCGGGAGATACGGCCATCTTATTCCCTCCTCCCCTTGGTTGCGCCCCTGGTCCTTCAACAAATGCCGTACGGGAAAGTTTACCAGGAAGCATAAAGACAGGGCTGAAGTCTGAGGAAGACGTGAAGGTAAAGGAACGTGCCCACTGCCCACTGGGATCCAGCCTGGAGGAGTCAGGAACAACGCTTCAGGACCGCTGCACTACATGAGTTACGTAATATGCTAAAAAAAGCGCCCCGACAGGCAGCTTCACCTTCGCTTTTAGGGAAAACGTCACCTGCTATGATTCCGTGATTTCGCAAGCAATCCGTCTCGAGATAAGGCATGAAAACGGATCACAAGCCCTATAAAAGTAGCCGTAAAGAATTCGAAACGTTTCAGAGAGGATCCAAGTTTTCCAGATGAAGTCGCTGATTCTTCTGTGCCTCCTGAGTCCCCTGGTGAAGGGGCAATGGGACCCAAACGCGCAGTCTGGAAGGAGTACCTTCGTCCACCTGTTTGAATGGCGGTGGGAGGACATCGCTGCAGAATGCGAACGGTTCCTCGGCCCCAAGGGATTCGCGGGTATCCAGGTAATCCAGGCCGCTATTTAGTTAAATTTATTGGTGAGAATCCATTTCATGATTTTTCACACCTAAGTCAAGAGCACCGATACGTAGCAAGGGCACATCACTAAGGCCCCCCCCCCCCCCCCCCCCCCCCCCCAC
>CAJPEV010001217.1:35869-64067 GCA_905338385.1 Darwinula stevensoni
AAAGCCCCCCCCCCCCCCCCCCCCTTAAACAAAAGGATAAAAAAAGGATAAAAAGATAAACAAAAGGAGATCGTCTGAGCGGCTGATAATAAAATAGGCAGAGTTTTCACTTAAAATCAGCAGCTTCGTTCTGATCACTGGAGAGTTAATTCCGTGCGGCGACACTCATTATCTGTAATACTGCCTGTAAGATTCTGTGTTGTATTTCGGGTAGGTGAGATCCTCAGAATCCTTGCTTGACGTTCCTTGGAAATTGATTTTATGTAAGCTGCGGTTTTCCCTTGTTTATAGGCCTTGAAGAGTATTCTAAGATCGTGCCTTCTCATTTGTTCCTTGAAAGGGTTCCACTGCAGTTGTTTCATAGTTGGGGAAATAGGATCGACTTTTCCAAGTCCGTCAATGAATTTCGCGGCCAAGTTGAGCAGTTTCTGCATTATATGTGGTCAGTGCTGATGAGGCTGCATTTCTATGGACTGATAGTAAGAGATATAAGGAAGGACGAGATACTCTGTGGTCATGAATTCTATGGTCACTATGGAAATTAATTTCATTTAGTTGAGGGGAATTCAGAACTTCGGGCCAGATGCGAGGTTGAGATTAATATGAATATATTTTCACCATGGTTTCCGAGATAAATATATTTTTGCATCATGATAAAGTAAGCTCTAAACGTTCTGACCCTTTGAACCCTTACATGAAGCCGAATGTGTTATTGGTACTAACGAAGATGAGATGCCGCTTTCAATACAGGGAGATTCATATGATGATTTTCGTATGCCTTTCCCTGTTGTGTTTTACAGTTGCAATGGACACATACCGGACACACAATCTATGGCATAATATTTTTCGTCTTCCCGCTGCACATTTCCATTGTTTAGGTCGCATTATCAACATCAGAGAGAACGTTGTAGCTTTTCTTATCAGAATGCAAACTCGCGCCAGTGAAGTGTCTCGTTCCAGAAAAAAAAAAGTTGAAATTAAGGTTTTTTTTTGGAATCACTCAATAAAAATATCATCTCATTACTCTGTGCGCTGAACGAGAAACTGCAGGTGTGGACTTAAGTCAGGTTTTGAATATAGCCTAAGGTGAGGTTTCAACTTCAAATAAAAAATGTTTGCTGGCTATAACAAATCCTTCAGTCTTGTCAAACGAGGAGCAAAACCTAACGTCGAATTTATGCGCCTGAAATAAAAGCCAATGAAATAGTATAATCTCTTTTAACGAACATCGTTGAAAGGTGTCACCTCCGGGCGAGAACGTGATCGCATGGTACGACAGCGGACCCCAGAGACCCTGGTGGGAGAGATACCAGCCGGTCTCATACAGACTGGAGACGCGGTCCGGCTCTGAATCGCAATTCCAGGACATGGTCTCGAGGTGCAATGCCGCCGGTGTCAGGTACGATCATAGCTTGTTTCTTCGGTTGTTTCGGATTCACTTTCCCTCATTCCCGAAGGTGTCGTGGTCGATGGTACCTGCAAAACTGTCAGGGAGTGCAATCGAACGGAGAAACCCATTTGCAGCTGATGTCGTGCAAAAAGAAACAAAGTTGACCGTAGAAATCGCGTCTCGTAACATCGAGCCCCCATCGAATGAAGCTCCGAATCCATTCTTGTGAAAAGCTAAAATATGCTCCTTTGCATTGTTTCCTACACACTCCAGGTATTCTCCGATCTAATCTGTAGATCATGAGTCTGCTCTAAGTGAATAGAGTCCCTAAAGAGAAAAAGAGCCCCCCTACTTTTCAAGGTTCTCTATGAAGCGCATGTTTCGATGCCTACTAACTTCATGACTCAACGGTAGGGTGCAGTGATATGCACGAAGCTATACAAAAGTAGTCCGATGCACCTGGCATTGACGACATGGACCGATGCTGGCTTAAAATTTGTTATTCTTCTTGGTCTCCCCATCAGGACTAGAAAGGTCGGATGACGATATATGCACACTGAGAAGAGGTGAAAACCTGAATTAACTTGTACCTAAGGAAAGGGATAAACGAGGAGTAATGATATCCTGAACAAGACAAGAACGTCTTCGGTCGGCCATTTTGTACTGCCCAAAGCCTTAGGCCATGGACGAAGACGATAATGGACTATGATGGTTAGAGGGCTGTAAACACGTTCCATGATTTAATGACAGGATTTACGTCGATGCTGTAATCAATCACATGACGGGATGGTGGCCGTCGGGGACCCCGGCAACTGGGGGATCTTCTTTTGATGCCGGCTCTCTCAGTTACCCTGACTTCTCGGGCTCTGACTTCAATGGACCCAACGAGTGCCCATCTGCATCTGGTAACATCGAAAATTACCAGAATCCCATCGAGGTACGGAAGTTTATTCCATCTTCTCGACGGTATCCGAAAAGGAACCTTAATGAAGTTTCCCTAAAAATTTCTGAAGGTACGGAACTGCAAGCTGGTCGGCTTGAACGATCTGAAGCAAAACAGCGACTATGTGGCCGGAGTCTTAGCGGGATACATGAACAAGCTGATCGACTACGGAGTGGCCGGATTCAGAATAGACGCCTCCAAACACATGTGGCCTGGTGATCTCGGTAGCATCTTCAGCCGGCTCTCAAATCTCAACACGAATCACGGATTTCCATCTGGGACGAGGCCGTTCATCTTCCAGGAAGTCATCGATCTTGGTTCGTTTACCTTCCTTCCCTTGATACGTCCTGATTTGTAATGCACATTCAAGTCAGACTTTTTTAGCATTGCATTCAGTAGACCCTTCAAAAATCGAGACGTGGATATGATTGCAGTTCAAGAACTGAAGCGAGTATTTTAGTTATTACACAGTAATTGATGAATTGATAGCAACAGAATGTAGATTTTTTGGGTGCACACGCATGAATCATCAGAACATTTGTCTGGAATGATCTAGTAATCATTCCAAACTCAAGTTCAAAGATGTGTCAGCTTATATACTGTATAATACTAGATGGCCAAAAGAACTAGGACTAGGGAAAGTTCCATAGCGTGAGAAGAAAGCATCTTGGATTCTTCCACTGACATCCGCTAATTTGATATCGGATGGAAAATAAACTTTTCTCCCAAATTTTGTACTGATCATTTGATTGCAATTTTTCGGAGTCACCTATTCATGTCAAATGACGCACATTGTAAATTCCCTGCCAATATCTCAAGTGATGTTCCGTCTGACAGCATTTTATGTTGGGAACTTTTTTTTTTGGGGGGGGGGGGGCGGAATGTGCATAAAAATATGAAACGAAGAATTTAAAAAAAGTAAAGATTACAATGAAACATCTGTCTCTCATCTCACAGACTGAGTCTATCACTCAGTCTATATTTTTTTTTTTTTTTTTTGTTTTTTTTTTGGTTTTTTTTTTTTTTTTTTTGGGGGGGGGGGGGGCACACGATATGTGGGTGTTCGTTGGACGAGGAGTGAATGTCTCTGGCCGATTGCCGATATTTTTTGGATGCCCTGACCGGAAATGCTTTCAGAATCACTCAGACAAACTTCGTGTTCGTTTGGGAAATCTACGGATGAAACCTACTTGATGAAACTGCCTGATGAAAGGGCATAAGACTGCAGTTTAGGGGGCACCCATAAAATTTCTCTGGCTGACTGGAAGTCTCCCTTCAGATATGACAAAATCTCATTCTAGCAAAAAGGAAAGGAATACTGTGAAAACTTAATTTTTCACGGACAGAATGCTCATGTCTAGGAATTCCATAATATGGTAAGGGAACCGAAACCTGAGAGTATTGACGGGATAGTTACCGATAATCGGTGTTCTCTCGCTGCCTGACTATCACGTTTGCTTCTGGTTTCAAAAATGAAGAGAGAAATTTCTCAATGTGGGTCTTGTCATTAAGGTGGAGAGCCGATCACTGGAAGTGAATACGTGGGCAACGGACGAGTCACGGAATTCAAGTACGGCAAGTTCCTGGGCGAAATTTTCCGCAAGCAAAATCAACTCCAGTACGTCGAAAACTTCGGTAAGCCTCGGACTCCAACCCTTCCATTCGTATTTTAGAGTCAACAAAATTAAAGAAAGAGTTTTTCGTTGCATTTTTCACTGGGCGAAACTTGGAGACAAATTTTCTTTATCCTCGTGAGGATTAAGGATATTAGCCCCCTTTCTTTGATTTCAAGCCGATGATCGTTACCCAAAATTTGTTTCATGAGCCAACGCAAGGAAATAGCAAGGTAGACCATAAAGAGGGTGGCGGCTGCATTTTAAAGACCGAATTTCTGCATGAAATCTCAGTGAGGGCAGCCTCGATTGCCGGGAGAAAATTATTACTATCCTCCCGCATTCATTTGCTCCGAGAAGTCTTAATCGCTCCCCTGGAAGAAGAAGGCCAGATTAAGGAGGTTCTTGTGCCACTTACTCAAATAATCATTACCACATTCAATAATAATTGAGTTTCGGTTGCACGAGATGGTAACTGTATCCATAGTGTCTGTTATGAGCAGCAAGAAGGGTATGAAGGAGTTTCCAGAGTAAATGAAGATGAATGCTGCAGGTGAGGGTTGGGGAATGCTGGCTGGAGGTAATGCCGTGGTGTTCACCGACAACCACGACAATCAGAGAGGGCATGGAGCCGGAGGAGACATGATCCTCACCTTCAGGGTTCCAAGACTTTACAAGGTCAAGCTCCACTCACAAAGTCTATCAAGTCTAGCAGTCACAAATGTTTATTTTAAGGGTTTTTTCCCCCCCTTCCCTTAATTGCAGATGGCTAATGCATTCATGTTGGCATGGCCCTACGGATATCCCAAGGTCATGTCGAGCTACTACTGGGACCAGAATTGGCAAGGTGGACAGGTCAGTGTACAGTATTTGTTGTAGGGAGACTTTCCGCCTAGGAGTGAATTCTCCAGATCCCTGCTTCACTTAAACATTCCATCCCAATTTTTCAGGATCAGAACGATTGGGTCGGACCGCCACATGACGGAAATTACAACACGTTGCCTGTGACAATCAACGGAGACGGATCGTGTGGGAATGGCTGGATCTGCGAACATCGTTGGAGACAAATCACCAACATGGTCCAGTTCAGGAACAATGTCGGACGTTAGTTTCCTCCATTGAGTACTGGCACAACTTTGAGGAACCCTATGAAATAATTTATGAGACAATTTTGAATGATAGATAGATAGACTGAGTGATAGACTCAGTCTGTGAGATGAGAGACAGATGTTTCATTGTAATCTTTACTTTTTTTTAATTCTTCGTTTCATATTTTTATGCACATTCCGCCCCCCCCCCCCCAAAAAAAAAAGGTAATAATAAACCCTGGGTGTTTACACCAGCAATTCCTTATAACAATCGTTTGTTTTAAAAATTTTCCCCTCCCCTGCTGCCGTCGGAATGGGATTTTCCCTTCTCCGATTATTGATCCTCATCCTTTTCAGCAATGACCAAAAAATGTGTAGCTGAAAGGTGGATACAAATGGAATCATCCATAGCTGAATTTACGCAATTTGCCGTCATCGTGGCATGCGATAAGAAGAAATCCATACAAAATTTTAATATTGTAACGACTGAAAACGCCCAGGGAGAGGGACATTATTCTTTGAAACGACATATACTTATAAGTTCCCGTTCTATTTTCATTAATTTTGCCCTTCGACAGTCGAACCGGTGGAGAACTTCTGGTCGGGCACGGCACATCAGATCGCTTTCTCTCGAGGCTCGTCTGGATTCATCGCCATCAACAACGACGATTCTGCCTCTATTCAAGGAGACTTCATGGTATGAAACTTCTTTTTTTTTTCTACCAGTGGTTCCGCCGCGCAGAGGGTTCATCGCTTGCCTCTCTGCATAGACGGGTCTGCCGGCTGGGGACTATTGTGACGTCATCAGTGGTTCGCTGGAAAACGGCTCATGCACTGGGAAGGTGATCACCGTCAATGGTAGTGGAATGGCTAACATCAACATCTCTGCCTCCGAAGAGGATCCTGTCATCGCCATCCACACTGGGGTACGATCGTGACACTGGCTATGTTCAGATCTTAAGCTTATGATTCGATGGTTTCTGAGCACCAACTCTTCTTTCTTCATCTCTTTACAGGCAAAAAGGGGTGAAAGGGCACCAGGCCGACATGTCAAGGTGTGAGGATGACCACGATTTGTCATATGTCCCAAGCGAAATACAAATAAATGCTTGACATATGCAAGTGGAGCACTTCACTTTCTAAATTGTGTTGGACAAGCCAAAGGGGCTAGTCTATATGTAGTGGAAGGATCACAAAAAAATCCTAACCTCGAATGATCTATATAGCTATCACGTGGGGCCAACATCAAACGCTGACGTGCGACGCGACTTATCAAGCTCTTAAAGAGGTCTGGCGTAAGCTTCTATTCTGGGTCGAGCAACAAAAACGCGACTTGTGTGAGGCTTTATAATATCTGCTTTGGATAATCTATATAAGTGATTTTTTCGTATCCCATAGGAAACACTAAAAAATATGTATCCTGAAAGATTCATGTATCGAGGTCGTCTGAATAAAAAGCGACAGTCACTCAAAGTGGAGTCATAAAATATACCCTTTCCGCGCATGAGGTGCATGTCGTTCCAGCACTGTAAAAATCATTTCTCTCTCTTTGACATCATGAAGGCTGCTTTTTATGCAGTCTTCGTGGTAGTATTTTACGTTGTAGAATAGTGCTAATGTCGTGCGTCGTTGTATCGGAATCGATACTATCTACTTTAGTTGTTCTCTCCAAACTGAATTCCAAAAAGTAAGACATGGAGTCCAAATGGAAATTTCCTTCGGAGTGACAAGGGTAATACGCAGTTCCAAAATAATATTGAGTGGTGGAAAAGCAGAGAGCTTGATAAATCCCTCTGTGTTTCCTCCATCGCCCAATCAAGACTCCTTCACGGGGGGTTCCAATTGAGCACATTCTCTCCTCTTCCCTGATGACTGAAACAGATCACATACGGTTAGAATCCCTTTTCCTACCGTGATAACATCCTTACAGCCACGGGTCCATGCGCGTACCATCGCACGGCTGGTCAAAGAAAAAAGGAAATATCAACAGTGGAAGTGGATCCTCCCGCTTGCGTAGAAATAAGCAATTTGAAATCGAACCTCGGACAACTGCGTGTGGTGGACGACACCAAGTTTCGATCCTTTTGCTAAGTCAGGTCTCACCACAAGAAAAACCGCAGCGCAATGTTTCTGTTCGAAAATAAGGAGACCGTAGTGTCTGTTGGGTGCCCCGAAAAAACGCCCACTGAAAAAATGCCCACGGAAATAATGCCCGCAGTAAAAACGCCCACAAGAAAGAATGCCCACGGAATAAACGCCCATACCTGCAAAGTACGAAAAAATGCCCACATGCGTATTTTCAAATATATCTTGCGGCTTCTTTTTTATTTGTAAAAACAAATGCAGTTAAATTTTCCAAACGTGATATATAACCATTGAATTCATTAAATATATCACATCTATCAACATAATAAACCATGAATATGAAGAAAATTCCCAAGATTCCAGAACGCTTCAACGTTGGATCAACGAAAGGAGTATTCTTTACGGGAATGCTAAGGAAAACAATGCCCACGGAATAAACGCCCATACCTGCAAAGTACGAAAAAATGGCCACATGCGTATTTTCAAATATATCTTGCGGCTTCTTTTTTATTTGTAAAAACGAATGCAGTTTAATTATCCTACCATGATATATAACCATTGAATACATTAAATATATCACATCTATCAACATAATAAAACATGAATATGAAGAAAATTCCCAAGATTCCAGAACACTTTAACGTTGGATCAACGAAAGGAGTATTCTTTACGGGAATGCTAAGGAAAACGTGAGGAAAAAGTAACTTGAGATAAGATCTGGTGCGTGGAATTTTGCTGCTAATTCACCTGTCCTTTGGACCGATTTCAATAGTAATGGAGTAATTAAAGTGTGGCATGCCACGTTTGACATGAGAAGGTCCGGTTGCCTACAATTATCTTGGAGGTAGGGGCGTATTGATCCCGAGGAAGGCGGAAAGATAAGCTCCATACAGATGAGCGAGCGGCCAAGACGTGTGACGAGCCAAATGTTATCTACTCGCAAGCCATGATGCATTTGGATGACGATGCTCGTGCGCTTTTGCCATCAGAGGCATCCATCAAACGAACTCTGCAAAATCAACGCAGCTTTTTATGGCAATGCCATAAATGAGATGCTTTTCTGCAGAATAAAAAATTAATAAAAATCCGAAAAATATTCACGTGGGCATTTTTTCGTACTTTGCAGGTATGGGCGTTTTTTCCGTGGGCGTTTTTTTCGTATATTCGTCTGTTGCTAGCGATCTTTGGAAAGACAAGGACATCTGGGAAGTTACGCGAATGAGTGTGTCGTATCTTTGGCAAACGGAACATTTCCTGACCAAGTGTTGATATAATTGCAGTATTCATATAATCATCGTTTTCGTTTTTATCACAAGGGACTTGTGCCGAAGAGGACTGAAGAATAATATCCTGGTATTTCCTTCCAGGCACAGAATGTCAGATCGAATTGCGTTACAGAAAGTATTTTTGGCTATCTCTTTCATGTCCCCATAATTTCTTTTGCGCTCATATGGGCAACGTGTCTCACTCATGAGAGAGGCAAAAGGCAGTCGGAATTCTCAGCGCAACTGAACGCACCTGTGTTATGCGCATGCGCAATCAAAAGATGTATTTTATGAAACCAGACACTTTGCTCAGAGCTAGTCATTCCTTTCCGAGATCTGACTATCCTCGCACCCCGGATTCGGACCTCCCTGTGACCACACCAACCTACATTGGTGTCCCCAGCCTGGGGGAAGGCTTGATTACATTTAGTTAAAATAGCATAAGTAAGAGCAGAGATATATTAATTTAAATTATTTTTACCATGCCCTGTAAATTGAGAGGACTCCAAAGGGAAAGAGCATTCACAAGGTACACATAGCATCCATGACTTAATGTTGACTCAATGTCCGAATGTGCATTCAATGCCGATTCAGTATTCACCATGGTATATGCTCCTTTGGTGATTCCTCTTTAAAAAAAAAAAAAAAAACTATGCATAAAGGTTCACTTTTTTCAAATGGAGGGAATACGACCCTCTTTTCCATATTCAGTTGCGTCTCAGGTCCTTCAACAGGTACTGTATAGGAAGGCTTTCTACGAAGCATGAAAACAAGACTGAGAGAGAAACCCTTACAAAACGTCCACACCCTATCCACCTGGTCAAACAACCACGTGGGTAGGAGGTGGATTTGGAATCATGTGGACGTCCCCCCGGTGGAAATCCACCAATCAATTCGCGCCCATCTATTTCGAGTCAGGTGGATTTTCCCCCAGGTGGACATCGCTTCAACAGGTGGAAAATACACCTAGGGGGACATCTACCTCGTTCCAAATCCACAGGGGGTGGATGTTTTGTAAGGGAAGGTATTGGGAAGGCGTTGAGGCAATTCAATGTACTCATTGCCCACTAGTGCCCAGCATGGAGAGACCAAGAACCTCACTCTAGGATGGCAACACTTGATTTAGTTATGTAATGTATCTAAAAACCTCCTCAAAAAGCAGCTTCGAACCTTAGAGAAATTGACATCTGTTATGGATCCGTGATTTCGCAAGCAATCCGCCTCGAGATAAGGAGTGGAAACGCGTCACAGGCACAATATAAATAGCTCCTAACGACGTAAAATCTTCTAATAGGATCCAAGATTTCAAGATGAAATCGCTGATTCTCCTCTGTCTCCTGGGTCCCCTCGTGAAGGGCCAATGGGATCCGAACGTCCAGTCCGGAAGGAGTACCTTCGTCCATCTGTTTGAATGGCGGTGGGAGGACATCGCTGCGGAATGCGAACGGTTCCTCGGCCCCAAGGGATTCGCGGGTGTCCAGGTAATCTCGACAAGGCCACTTAATTTCATTTGGACGATTTCAATTCAGAATTTGGAGATGATGCAAGATTACTTTGAATATATTTTTATTATCAAGGATCCCGGGACAGAAAGCGTATTTGTAACATGATAACAAGTAAAGCTCAATTTGTTATTGAATTCTTGAAAACAACCAAGTGAAGCTGTATGTACAGTAGGTAAAAGCAAAAAAGAAATGATTCTTGCTATATGGCGAGAAGCGTGTTAAGGTTTGCATCCATCAAACCAGTTGTCAGCTGTTTCCCCTTCCGGGATCAGTTTCCCAACAAAACTTTTGTTTTCCAACAAAGAAGCGATTGAAAGTGAGTCTAGGATCGTTCATTAAAAAGACTTCTTCCATTAATCTACGTGTTGAACGGAAAACTGTTACTGCAGGTGGGGGATAGATTTTTAAAATGCCCAAAAAGCGATGATTGAATTGAATTAAGAGAATTTGGCAGCTATAGTTTGAACAGTTCAGTTTAGACATATAACGAACTTGACCTGTCATACTTGGGCGTCAGAAATGATGTAGTAGCTATTATTTTAAAGCGTTATTTTTGAAAGGTTTCACCTCCGAGCGAAAACGTGGTAGCATGGTACAACGACGGACCCAAGAGACCCTGGTGGGAGAGATACCAGCCGGTCTCATACAAACTGGAGACGCGGTCCGGCTCTGAATCGCAATTCCAGGACATGGTCGCGAGGTGCAACGCCGTCGGAGTCAGGTACGATCATCGCTGGGCTTCTTGGTTGATGCTTCACTCTACGTCTTTTCGGATTCAATCCACCTAGCTTTCAGAGGATGTCGTTTTCGAGTGTGCCAGTGAGACACATACCTAACCGGTCTTCATTAACAGCGGAGCAAAAGAGCACATTCGCACCTGGCGTCACAAGCAGAAATGAACAAAGAGGACAGTACAAATTATTTCTCATACCACCATACCTTAGAACGAGAGTCCGAATCCCTTCCGCTCAACACTCAAGGCGTTCGCGACCTCATTTGAAAATCATGATACAGCATCAGTGAAGAGTATGATGCGACACCCACTAGAAGAGAGAGGGATCAACTAACTTTCACAACTCGACTGTAAGATGCATAGAACACAGTTTAAAATGAAACAGCCGGGTGGGGGGGGGAGAGAGGTTCGAAAGCCAATGCGAGAACTGTGTTAGCTCTCATTATAGGGGGGACATTGAACCTTACACCTGGTAATACAGAAGAAGCTGACCATATAAGAAGCGCCAAAAGGGCACAATGAAAATCTGCCTTGTATGCACCCAGAAAAAAAGGTGAGACTCCGGATTCAATTTTCACTATGGATACGGACAGGATATCCTGAAGTAGATTCGTTGCGCATTTGGTAAATTAGGTAAATTATTCTGCATTCCATAAAGACTGGCGTCACGATTAAAGATTATAATATGTAAGAGGACTTCCCCATTGATGCTTCATTACAGAATTTACGTGGATGCTGTGATCAACCACATGACAGGAGGGTGGCCGTCGGGGACCCCGGCAACTGGGGGGTCTTACTTCGATTCTGGCTCTCTCAATTATCCTGATTACTCTGGCTGGGACTTCAATGGTCCCAACGAATGCCATTCTTGGTCTGGTAACATCGAAAACTACCAGAACCCCTCCGAGGTACGAAAATGCATTCGACTTGGGCGGAAATAGGAAACGATTCTTAAACATTTTCCATTGATGTCTCTGAAGGTACGGAACTGCAAGCTGGTCGGCCTGAATGACCTGAAGCAAAGCAACTCTTACGTATCCGGAGTCTTGGTAGGATACATGAACAAGCTCATCAGCTACGGAGTGGCCGGATTCAGAATAGACGCCTCCAAACACATGTGGCCTGGTGATCTCGGTAGCATCTTCAGCCGGCTCTCAAATCTCAACACGAATCACGGATTTCCGTCTGGGACGAGGCCGTTCATCTTCCAGGAAGTCATCGATCTCGGTTCGTAGAACTTTTTAGTCTCGATCGGTCCTAATCCGACGATGTAAGGCTCCTGAGAATCTTTTGGTATGGCATTAGCAGGTCTGTAGATGATCGGGATAGGGATGAAATGCGAGCAGTTCAACTGAAGCAAATGAGCCACCTTCGAGCATTTTAGTTCGGAGATCATAGGTGATGAATTGAAATTAAGAAAACGCGTTTGTGCGCTTGCACACAAATCAACGCCTGTAGAATTGTCTGGTATCATCAATGGACCATTCCAAACTCTGTCCTAATATGTATTGGCGTTCGGGTACGGATTTTCAGGGGAGATGGAGGGAATTTCTTTTGGAATGATTTCTGGTCTTACGGATGCCCTGAATATTTTTGGGACCCAACGTGATACCGGTATTCCATGTGTTGAATGAGCACATCCATGAAACATATCTCAAGAGTGTTCAAGTGATTTATATTCATCGATTCAAAGTCTCTCTTTAGAGACTTTGAGGGCATTTCATTTTGGCAAAAAGGGTCGAAAAGCTGCTACGAGTTTTTTTTCACGAACAAAATGTTCATGCGATGAATCATTCCATTGCACAGCACGGTAACTGGTACCAAAGAGTACCGATTGCTCAGCTCATCATTAGAACATAATGAAGCCGATTTCATTCGCTGACAGACAGGTAGCAGGATCACAAGGTGAAGATCTCATCATCTGCATGGATGGGCTCGATGAATCATTCTTGTCAGTTTCCCCTCGCTGCATGGCACTTGAACGTTTCCTGGCATTATAACGTTACGAATGCACAAACATTTTGACCGTTGAAATATCCCCAATTCAGGCGGAGAGCCGATCACTGGAAGCGAATACGTGGGCAACGGACGAGTCACGGAATTCAAGTACGGCAAGTTCCTGGGAGAAATTTTCCGCAAGCGGAATCAACTCATGTGGGTTCAGAACTTCGGTACGCTCTGGGTTCCACTCTTCTACATCGAATACAAAACTCCAACAATTTGTAATTTTTTCTTCTCCAGTATTCATTGGAGGACGCTTAAAGACAAATCCTTCACTTGCTCAATTTCGTTGATGTTACCAAATCCATGATTGTGAAGTATAAATTGCTCCACTAGTCAATGTAAGTAAAAACCCAGATAGGCAACGAAGTTCTTCGGTTGAATTGTTGCGATTTAACTTTGGGTCTTTTTATTATAAAAAATATCTGAAAATCTAAATGCAAATTCAAAGAGACGAAAAAGATGAGTTTATTTCGATCGATTTTTCGCTGTGAAGTATGGTTTTCACTAAGAGGTATGGCAATCGCATTACTGCTGGTCATGACACGTCACCATTCTCAATTTTTTTGCCTCGGGACTCGGTGACCCTACCTCTCTGAAGCTAATTCTTAAACACCAAAGACCCCCCCCCTCGGAATAGAAGTAATTATGCGGACTCCCTATGCTATCGTGTAAGGTTGTAAATGAAAGAAATAACTGAAAATAATCATGATGAAGTAGTATTTAGAAATGCGACTTGCACACTTGCAGAACCGAAATTCATAGAATAGGTGAAACACTTTTACTTCATTGCATGCCATCAACCACAGACGAAATTTTAAAAAATTCCCAACTCCTGAGGATAATGTTTTTTTATTATTTTTTTAAACGTAAAGCTGGAGTTTTTATTTAAATGCCAGGAAGGCCAAAAAAGGCCCCAACTGTAAATGTCTTCAAACGGAATAAAATTGTAGATAGCACCAGGAAATTTATGTGTCAAATTCCGCGTGAATACGAGCGTAGATATCTTTTATTTGTTTTTCAAAGAAATTGGGTCTTCAAAACTGGAGTAACCGATACGTCAAATTAGGGATTGTCAGTGTTTATACTTTACTGAATCAAAGCAAATAGACTTGCCGACCAAAGTCCAGCTGAGCAGGCAAACGGATGCAGACACACTTGCTAATTTGACATCGTGCGAAAAAAAACTGTCATTCGAATTCTGAAAATAAACCATAGAAACGCGCATTTCGCGATAGATCGCGAAATCTTCTAATCGGGTAGGACGTGACACTCTTCTCTGCAATTATAGCGTCCGTCGGCGGGCATATGAGCTATCGGGTACACTTGCCGGCGTTTTAATTAGGTTTTTTTAATAAATAAAAATAAAAATAAAAAAAGCCTGCAACATCAGTGTATCGAAGCAATCACATTTTGGGGAATTGCTGCTATGACGTTGACATGCCAATACCCCTAACTCATTAATGATTCATTTTCTTCTTCACCATTGCCCTCTCGATACTATTCCAAACTATTTAGAGTCCAAATACTGTATATTCCCTTTCTTTCGAATTCCCCTGAGATTCAGAAACTAACACGGGCCACGAACTGCTCTAAAGATGCTCCATTATACTGTAGATATCTTCAACTGGCAGGGCTACCAAATTGCGCATTCAGTAAATATTGTTCCGTTTTGTGGTTCTGTTTCATTTGTTTTTGACAAGCAGGTCTTCAGCGAGCCAGATGCATTTTCACCTTCTAAGGCGGTGATATAATTAAGGGCGTAATTGATGTAATTACTTTGTCATATCATACAAGACAAAGTAGCTAGACAAACTTTGAAACGATAGTTCCTGGCTTTGATGATATCATTTTTGTGTATCATAAAAAAATCAATTTCATGCCAACGAAATTTCCTGTAAGAAAGGCGGGATTCTTGACGGGGAGAGGCACGATGGTCTCCCCCCAGCGGTGAGTCTTTTTCTTTTCGTTCACTTTCTTTCTGGAACTTGTTCACGGCCTTTCCGCAGTTCCCCGGTCGAGAAACGTTGCTATTGACCACACAGGAGCTCGGGAGCGAGTCATTAGCGAAGCTAGACTGGTGTTTCCCCTTCTTTTGACAGACTAGCAAGGGATGATAGGTCCTTCCCAATCGCAACAGATATTGAATCTTTTTGTTATTGCAAAAAGAACATTTTGCTCTTTTCTCGCACATGCAACAGGCGACGATAATTGAATACTTGGTAGTGCTAGAAGGTGACTGTATCCAGGGTATATGACACGAGCAGCAAGTCCGATGCAGAGAATGTTATCGAGTAAACGAAATGTTACAGGTGAGGGTTGGGGAATGTTGCCTGGTAGCACTGCCGTGGTGTTCGTCGACAACCACGACAATCAGAGAGGGCATGGAGCCGGAGGAGACATGATTCTCACTTTCAGGGTTTCGAGACTTTACAAGGTCAAGCTCCTCTTACAAATCCCTGAATTCTACCAGAATCGAATGCTAATTTTGAGGGTTTTTTTTTCCTTCCCTTAAATGCAGATGGCAAATGCATTCATGTTGGCATGGCCCTACGGATTCCCCAAGATCATGTCGAGCTACTACTGGGACCAAAATTGGCAAGGTGGACAGGTCAGTTAGAGTATTTGTTGTAGGGAGACTTTCCGCCTAGGAGTGAATTCTCCAGATGCCTGCTTCACTTGAGCCTTCCATCGGAATTTTTCAGGATAAGAACGACTGGATCGGACCACCACATGACGGAAATTACAACACGTTGCCTGTGTCCATCAATTGGGACGGAACGTGTGGGAACGGCTGGATCTGCGAACATCGTTGGAGACAAATCACCAACATGGTCCAGTTCAGAAACTATGCCGGATGTTAGTTTCCTCCACTGAGCGTTTCGCATGACTTTGAAAAACCAATGACAATGAACAATAAATGAAAAATAAATGTAAATCTATCACTCAGCATTTGAGAGGAGACCTGAAAGTCTCATTAAGCTAAATTTGAATTATCAATAGATGGAAGCTAGCCTTTACATTTGTTATATAATTCACTTCTTATAATATTTCTGTTATGTTGTGAAGATGCTCACGCGAATCCCCACACATAACATTCCTTGCCAAGAAAAACCTCTTCACTTCTCGTGGCAGTTTTAGTGGATACGCTCCCTTCCTTTCCCTTTATTGGTCCTCATCTCGTTCAATGATTGCAATAAACTGCGGTTTTCTAGAAAGGTAAGTTTCTGACTATTGCAATTTTCCGCCATCGCGCAAGCTATAAGAGGTGATCTTAGGGGGTACGAAAGAAGACTGTATCATTTGTAAATCGCCCAGAGAGAGAGGACCTATTTCTACTAAAATAATTTATACTTCTGAGTTCTTAAACAATTCCCAACATCGAATGAGCACTTGTGTTCTTTGACAGTCGAACCGGTGGAGAACTTCTGGTCGGGCACGGCACATCAGATCGCCTTCTCTCGAGGCTCGTCTGGATTCATCGCCATCAACAATGACGATTCTGCCTCCATTCAGGGGAACTTCATGGTATGAACCTTTTCTTTTCCTTCTGTGGTTCCAACGCGCGGAAGAATCATTGCCTTCCTCTTTCCATAGACGGGTCTGCCGGCTGGGGACTATTGTGACGTCATCAGTGGCTCGCTGGAAAACGGCTCATGCACCGGGAAGGTGATCACTGTCAACGGCGGTGGAATGGCATATATTAACATATCTGCCTTCGATGAGGATCCTGTCATCGCTATCCACGTTGGGGTACGATTGCGAAAAATGCGTTGATCAAGGCATAAACTTATTATTGGTAGAGTTTTGAAAACACATTTTCTGTCTGCATCTCTCGGTAGGCTAAAAAAGGCTAAGGACCATCAGGCTGTGATGTGAAGCCGTGAGGATGATCACGAGAATCCTTGTCTGGTATGCCTATATAAATAAAGAGCAATGCTTAACATACTTTTAAGGAGAGTACTTCAATCTAAATGTTGTACTAGACAAGCTGAAGGACTCAGGCTCTATCATGTCCACAAAGAGGTACACTGTATTCCCTCAATATCTTTATTTGTTCCATTAGTTAAATTAGGCTTAACCATCATACTTCAAGCTTTATCGCGTTTCGATGAACGGTTAAAAAATCACAGCATTTCAAAGTTTCCTCAACGGCCATTTTTTAAATTATTGATTCATTATTACTCACGAGGAGTTAAAATATCTATTTATGGCTTCATTTAAATTAACGTGCGTCTGTCAAGTATCTTCAACTGAGCTGATATTCATCTGGATGGTGCCAGTGAGTGTCAGGTTCATGTTGGAAGCCTGCTTTCTCGTTAGATGTCGTCTGTGTATTCTTCTTCTTGCGTATGGCGGGGGGATTAATCAATAACATTTATAAGCTCATGTCAAGGTTGGAGATCCAATTCGAGGCCATTGGGGTAAGCTCGTGGATATCGTCCAACGGAGTGGGCACTGATGGATATCGTGCTGGATGGTTTGGTTTTCGAAGCCGCAGTCACATCTGGGGGTGGTCTTGATTTTCCACCAGTGCAAGAGATGGGCGCAACGGCCGTGCGAGGTGCGGATGCGGTTTAGCATGGTCTACTGCTTTCTTGGCAGGTCGAAGCCAACAACTTCTGATCCCACCGTTTGGGACGATGGCTTTGACCCACATGGCTTTCCACTGTTCCTCCTTGTCTAAGGAGGACTCGTCGAGAGCAATAGCTCTGACCCAGGGCGGGTTCCAGGGTTTTAGCCGGGTCCTCGCGCCTAAAAAATCCAGGAGTAATTAACCTTCTAGTCCCAACCGAAAATAAGCCGATTTCTACGCACTACAGACGCGCAGAGACGCCTACAACCCTCCACCTTATACCCTCTCACAACCATCGGTAAGAACAGGGGTGGATTTTAGAGTCCCCGAAATCAGACGCATCGATGCGTTGATTTGGGCGTCCAAGCCCTTGGTGTGTGTACTGCTCGACCAAACAGGAGTACAGTATTCTGCAGGCGAGTAAACCAGTGCTTGTGACGCTGTTCGTAGTGTGCGCGACCCGGCACCCCATGAGGTTCCGGCCAGTTTGACCACGACACTGACCCTAGCCTTCACTTTGTCGTGTGTCCTTTCGAGGTGGGGTCTGAAGGTGAGGCTGAGGTCCAGGGTAACGCCTAGATATTTTGACTTGGCCTCATTATTTACATGATGGCCGCAGACGGAGACAGGAAGAGTTTCTTTAGCGGCGCGGTTGTTGAGGTGGAATGCGGTGACTGATGTTTTAGTCGGGTTTGGGCGTATTCTCCATCTTTTGAAGTACTTTGCTAAAGTGTCCAGGTTAAAGTGAGGATGTCGCCTATGGCGGAGAGTGTGGCACCCTGTGACGCGAGCGCAATGTCGTCGGCGTACGCAAACTTTCTGGAGGTTTTTTACGGTAGATCGTTCGTGCAGAGATTAAAGAGCGTCTGTGCATTGAAATACGTATTTTGAAGAGAGTGGTTGACAGCTGGAGTCAGTCAAGCTGCGAGCCATGGCGTCAACAGGTAGCAAGCTTGTTTCGCGTGAATCGGAAATTCCGGAGATGACTACAAAATAAAAAAGTTGCGAAAAGGCATCGACGACACTTCTGAGCATGTACATAGCTTGAGATCTGAAGAGGAAACACAGCAAAGTAAGCGAGTTCAGCCTATTTTTACGTGGTCATTTCATGAAAAGAGGCACAATGTGCATAATTTTGACAAGTTGACGAAAAGTGAAGTGTAACGAATATATCGGACCCTGTAAGCGCAACTAATTCGGTTTTCTATTATGATCCAAATGAAAATTTAAAGTTTTATTTGTAATTTCCCCAGAAAAATCCAGCTTTGGTAGGTTGTTAGGTGATTTAAAACTCCGCAGAGAAAGGGTTAAATGAAGATCATTTCAATCAGAAATGCAAATGCCAACTTTTTGGTTTTCACAGGCTTCTTTTCCCCTCAATCTACTGGAAGTTAAGAAGGGTTGACCTCTTTGACCTAGTTTTAGACCCTGATAACAACCTCAAGAAAAAAACCGACAAAAATTTAGTCCATCTTTTGAGTAAGTATGGAAAGTTTCAATGATGCAATATTTATATTAGTAATAATTTCCAGTAATAGATATATAGTAAATAATAATTATTTCCTAAGTTTTACCTTATGGCACTGAGTGAGTGCCATAAGGCGTACCCAGAAAATCCCAAAGGGGGGGGGGTTTCATATGCAAAATTGGTAATCCACCCTGCATATATGCCAAAAAAATTTAAAAATCGAACCTGTAAAATGTATCCAAAGGGGGGGGGGGGTTATGACCCCCCAAACACCCCTCCCTCTCCTTGGGCACGCCACTGCATTCACTGCATTTGTCATTAGTCTTTAACGCTTTTGAAGGTTATTTCTCTTGAGTCTCATACGACTTGAATCTCTCTAAAATGAAGAGTATGTCAGTTTCGCTAACTTGGTAGAGATTCGAGCAGATGTCATTTCTAGCTTTGCAACGTGGCGCATCAGACCCCAACTAAATCAACATGATGATCAGGATTAATTTTCACTTCCAAGTGGAGGTCATGTTTTGCAGTTCGCTGGACAGAGCTGTGAGAAATTTACGTTCTTCGGGACATTCGCCTGGCACTCAGGCTTGTCCCTGGGACATTTTTTTGGATGCATATCAGCTTTTTGACAGCCGCGATGTTTGCTGGTGTGCGTGCAGACCGAGGCCGCCCACTGCCCTCGCGTCTCGCGACACTCCCCGTTTCTCTCAATTTCTTCAAAAGGTGGAAAATAGTTCGTCTCTTCCAGTTACGATCGGGAAATTCTTGAATGATTCTTGATACGGAATAATGCTTCTCCAGAAACAGATCTTTAATCAAAATTGTGTCCTCTTCTGACAACACAGTCATTATAATTACGTTAAACACTCACGACACTTCTCTGCTCAAATTGGCGAAAGAATTGTGCGGCTTTTCGCAGAACACCTGTAACGTAGGCCTACTCTTCCTAGACTACACCCACTATTTTCTCACCCCAACATCCACTCGATGGTCCAACACCCAGGAGAAGGGAAGTGAAACGTAGACCTTAGCAGACCTTGGGATGATTGAATGTGCCTGCCGCCGTATGCGGTCGGTGAGTGCAACGCCGATTTTTCGTAACCGAAATGCAAAAATTTTTTTTCCAAGTCATCCTTCAAAATATTTCAAGTCTGGAAAAATTATTTTGTAGCTGAGTCTTTCCTTTTCTCGTTACATGTAAAGGGGAATTTTTTTATGCACCACACTTAAAATGCGCATTGAAAAGAGCGCCATTTTGTGGGCCACACTATAGAATATTACATGCATGAGAATGGAAGAATTATCTTGCCTATGAAAGGGCATCACTACCCAATAGGTCATATAATGGTTTCGTCTTGAGACCACAATGACGTTTTGAGGAAAAAAAATAGAAATGGTTATTTCACAGTGAAACCACTTTGGCGGAATGGGTTAATCCTTTCACGTGAATCCAAATTAATTCAATAGATCTACATCACTGTTAGGAGCAATTCTTTTCAGGATTTTGTGTGATTTCTACTGTCTCAGCTTTCCTTCTGGAATAAGTTTTCCCCATGTCCTCGTATATTACAGAAACCGCCACGGTAACAATTCTGAGCTGCATTTTCCTCAATATTTCGTGCAAATGAAAGATTGAGAAAAATGCATGATCATAACTTTAGTACGTGATTCTTCCAAAAGGATTGCACTTTTTATGGAATTTAAATGCTGAAGGATTTGCCACAGGAGTGTCTATTTTTACAGCCAAGGAAAAAATAAAACATTTCGGAGAGCTATGTGCTATTCGAATTCATCAATATTCATCATTATAAAGATTGGCTATAAAGATTTTCTTGCGATAATGAATGCGACTGCAACTCAACGATCTAGAATCGGATGAAACAGCATCTCGACAGTAAAATACCATTCATGAAATCCATTCAACCGGAAGGATTCGTAGTATCGGGTGTCAATGCGAAATTTGATCTTTCCTTATTTTTTCATGACGGTTATCGTTACAAATCTTCGTGCAATATTCGTAAATTCCAATACAGGCTATTTTTAGGTTGGTGTTTCTTACCATAATGATGTGATATGATTCCCGTAATATTCGAGTTCCTGCCGACTTCCATAACAGGTCTTATACCGGAATATGTTTTTCATAGCGCTTATTTGCATGCTAAGTATTAATAGAGTGAGACCAGAACAGGGTTCTCGTAATTATTTTCCATGAGCAGAATGAGTCGTTTTCTGAGACAATTTGGAGCATTGTTTTCAGAGGATCACATTCTGTAAAATACATCTACATGCACCTCGTCTGTCAGGATTGAACCGATGCATGTGGCTTTAAATTTTGAGACTTTTTTTTTTTACTTTTTGCGCAACAATGCACAAATCTAGCCAATACCTGACATGCTAAGACATGCTAATATCATGGTGCTAAAATTGTTGAGTCTGATATTAGCACTGTCGGGAGGGACTTGAACCTGCAAAAGTTCTACGAGTTCAAATTAATTTATTTATTGGTTGGCATGGTTATTTATGAGTCAGTTTTCACTTGAATACCTGCATATAAGCTTGCAAACAATCAACGCGCCAAATATCAGCAAGCAAATATTGCTTATTTAGATTTATAATAAATTGTGAACATCAGCTGGTACTTCTCATTTTCGCGCAATCTTGGAGTTAGGCAATGATATGGTTTGTATCAAACGGATACGAATTAAGGCATACAAATAAAATACTAGTACATACATGTTACATATGACTTGAGTGAATGTTGCAAAAGGGAGAATCTCACATTAATCGACAGTGGGACAATCGAACTCTAGTGTTCCGCGAGGGATGGGGAAGCAAGTAGCTGGATTCTCGGTAAGCTTCGTCTGTGGACTGTTTTCTGGCGCTTCTTTCGAAAGGTACGGAAAGACAAGGCTCACAAAACTCAGAGTGATGGTGCTAATTCTTGCCATGTGTGCTTGCAGAAATAATGCTCTTTGCCTGTATTAGCTTAGGCGGAGTATTTCACTATTTAAAAACTATACTGCTTTAAAAATAAAAAATACAATTTTTTTTATATAGGAGGCATGAAGAGTTGCCATTTGCCACACGACTTGCAAAGTCGTGAATCAAATTACAAGAAAAGAGCCGTCATTGAATGCATTGGAATTCATTCAATATTTTCATAATGTTCGACAGCCTGTAGATTTTGAAAAAGAAAGCACAAAATAATAACTTTGAGATGTAGAGAAGGCAAATTTGTCCCCAGTTTCTTCTGAGTTCAGGTTCTTTCCTCGGCGACAATCTTAAAGGGTCTCGGACGGTTGACAATGGCGCTGAAGCTTGGTTCTGTAGATGGCATCGTGGCACCCTCTGGTAGACGGAAGCTGAATCTTTGCATGAAGACTGTGATGAAAATGAAGAGTTCCATCTTTGCCAGAGATTCACCCAGGCATTGACGCTTCCCTGCGGCAAACAAGAAGAACTCCTTGTTCTTTCAAGAAGGCCCAACTTAAATGAGAATGTCGTATTTAAGAGAAAGATCCTTTCATGGGAGCTTGGGAGGGCTTACAGGCCTACATATGACAGAATATAGATGCAATAGTTTCCATGCAGGGTAGTCCTATGATAATGTGCTCAATGTGCATAACAGTGAAACACATCTATAGAAAATATTCATATGCAACGTTATGCAGTGTTAATTATGCTTGTTTCATTCTGTTTACAACATTTTTGCAGGATACTAAATATTAAAATAAAATACGAGGGCTTGACGTAAATCTTAACGTAAATCTAAACAAGGGCTTGACGTAAAAAAAAATGTTCATGAAAGGCTCAAAAATTCTGAAATTGTGTTGGTTACTATGGACAAAAAGGTGGGTGTAGCTGCATCAGGGCGCCATAGTGATGTAGTAGAGCAATTAGCCGTTTTTCGAGAACTATATGGGAGGTTATTCGTTTCTAATAAGTCATCAGGTCGCAACTCGAGCAGGAAATGGAGCAAGGTTGTAGAGGAGTCAAGAACGTTATGAAGGAAGTTACTAACTGAGAAATCTGCAATTCCATGAACGCAGACCGGGTGGACTTCTCTGGGCTATACTTGAAAGTTGTCTGAACTACTTCGACACTCAACTGTCAGCAGTGAAGCAAGACGCCAGCACCGCGACTGTTTGACTCAACCACTTCGTGCTTGGATTCTCGCGACTTTTTGCCAGTTGCATAAGGATCTGTTCCACCTGTGTCTTTGCTTATACCACCGAACTGAAAAGTTCATTAGTATTGCAACTTTACTCCTTTCTTTATCAAGTATGCATTTTGCTTTACGTCAATATTAAATCCTACTCCTTCGGGATGAAAAAATTAACTACTGCTGAATACCTCTTCACGTCACAGGGACACAAGCAAGGCGATTGAGAGCGAATAACCTGCATGATAACGATAATTAAAAAATCATAAACATTTCATAACGTGCCACATAAGTATTCTCCAGCAAATGTGTGCCTCTGCCTTCAGAATCCATGTGTATATCAAAACAGCACGTTGTAGGATCTATTCTAATTGACAAGTTAGGCATCGTGATCTATATATACTGTAATTCTGCGTCGTCACGTTTCCGAGTTCAGAATCAGCCCTTATTTCAGGCTGAGTTCTTGCCGATCTTGCTGGAACCTCGAGGAAGTTCAGGCGAGAATCAACCATAATTTTGGATTCCTTGTATCAGACTCGATAATGCCTCGATTTTTTTAAATGAATATCTAGCAGTATTGATGTTATTCAAAATCAAGAAGGGGGGGGGGAGTATTCATGGAAAAAAGAGGGGAAACGGGTGGGGTCTGTGCTCTGGACGCATTAGACCATTTTGCTACTCACTGCCTGAAATTGATGAGGAATTTGATAGATTTGAGAAATTAGGAATTTGACTTCTCTGGATTGCGACAGTAACTCACGCGGAGCTCTATGGAAGTGTAAGGTCATCTAGACCTAATATCCTTTCAATTCAATTCCAGCACTATCTTTTCTCCTTCCCTTGCGCATAGTTACACAAAGCTCTCATAAGGTATTTTTAAAAATGGCAAAATATATAATATTTTCAAGCCAAACTATTTTTTCACGGATTTATTTCTCACAAATGAGGGTCATGTTAGATCCTAATGCAAAAGAGGGAATGACAAGAACGCAACCGGACCATAACTCATGAAGGAGTGATCAATTCGGACACCTGTTCCTACGAGATAGAAAGTAGTTGCCATCTCCCTGGAATACCTCACTAGAATACAGACTGAATGCAACTTTCCATTCGGGTGCAGTACTCAAGTTCCAGGAAATCCTTCTCGAAGGGGTCGACAAATGCAAGGGCACAGAGGCACTCTAGAAAGTTGAACCCTTGACCCATTCTCCCACAACCACCCTCGATTTTCCTGCCGACCAACTGTTATTAACCCTATTCCCCAAAGCACTATCCTATACGCGCATTTCGTATCCTGCTCTGAGCGACCTGACTACGACACAAAAGATTGTCAATATTTTATTTAGATTAGTTTATCGTTTCCTTTGCAGAAAACAAAACTCACCGAGAGAAAAGGGAAGGAAGCTGGGAATCTTGGTCTTGAGAGTCCCATCACTTTCCAAAAATCGAGTCGGATCGAATTTGAAGGGATCAGGCCAATATTTTGGGTCGAAATGGCAAGCCCACAGGTTCCCCATAACAATGGTACCCTTAAATGACGAAACAAATTACAAAGAAGTCTTGGTTTTAACATGAAATTCAAATATGAGAGAAAACGTACCTTGGGGATCGTGTATCCCGCGAATTCCACGTCTTGATTCGTGCAAACGCCATTTGGGTACCCCCGTTGTAACCGTACCGCAACTTGGAGGTACTACTTCCGAAGCCACATTCCGTAAGCTAGGGACAGGCGTTCACTACCTTCAGAGAGAGAAGGCTAGTGTAATAGGTGAACCGCCTGAATCCTTTCCTGCACTTTCGGGTCCCGAAGTAGAAACAAAATGGCCCAGCGTGTCGTGTTGGCTGTTGTCTCGCTACCAGCGAAGAACAGATTTTGGATGTTCACTCTCAGCTGCAGATCTGTATGTAGTTCCCAACATATTTTATACCTTTGTTTCAAGAGTGGATTTAAATGGTTTCCAGGTCAAATGTGGGCAAAAAAAAGTCAAATGTGACGGAAAGTCAAATGCGTCGTAGTGGATGTCCGATTTTAGGGAAAAGCTTGTTCGACGTAGGAAAGTCAAATGCGACAGATACACTAGGTACACCATGCCCGTGTTAGGGGGTGCCTTCTCGTTGTATTTTCGCAATGTACGGCTTCAAGTACATTTGCATATGATGCTCCGATTGCAAATAACATTATTTTGGAATTATCAAAACGTCAGGGTCAGTCCTGGGAACACCTAATAGTTTCGCTGCAGTGGAAGTAGCCAGAAAATGTAATGATTGACTATTCATTTTTAATTAACTTCATTTTATTGAGATTTTTATCACCAATAGGTCAACTTGATCCCACGATACCAGTTGCACAATGAAAAAAAAAATCCAGCCGATGGTTTAGGAGAGCCCAAATCATCCTTTCAGTTTTTTCATATGTGGAATCTGGCCTCCCGCTCCAAAAATGGTGGCTGGTTGCATTTTCATATGACTATCCCTGACAAATCAGTAATTGCCAAATAATATTATTTGCAAAAGGAGCAATATATGTAAATGCGCCTGAAGCTGCACGTCGTGAAAATGCAACGACAAGGCAAATCTCCCCAAAACGAGTATGGTATACCTTGCGTATCTGTCGCATTTGACTTTCCTATGTCCAACTAGCTTATCCATGAAATCCAACTTCTACCACGGCGACGCATTTGACTTTTCGTAATGTCACTTTTGACGCTCCCCAGCAGCACAGCGACGCATTTGAGTTTCCTTGTCGCATTTGACTTTCTTATTACGACATTTGACCTAGAAAACCTATAGTATCATGCAATTACCGGAAAAATGTTTATTGACTTCTCCTCGGCTTTGCTGCGCTTTCATCTCCTGAAGATAGGCATCGATGTAGTCTCGGATGTTGTCTGGGTCAAAATTATTTTTGTGCTCATCCACCTTTCCCTGCAAAATCAATATCAGGCATGACCATGGTAGTCACGATTACGTGAATTCCGAGAAGGTCATGTGAGATTTTAGCGTCCACCTTGAAGCCGGCGATGATGCCTTCGATTCGGTTCTTGACTCGTCGGTAGGCTTGAAAGGCAGGTATATACAGGTATTTCAAAATAGGGACGAATTGGATTGGGCCCAGAGTCCGAGCGTCTTCCAAGTTCAGCGTCAACAACTGCATGAAATTGGCCATTCGCACATCTTCGTGAGGATACTGCTCGTCTATAGAGGCAACAAGGTTTGTTTTGCCTTCTACGTTAGATGAGATGTCACTGAAAGATGAAGAGAAATCTAAGGAAACTGACCGGCAGTCATCTTCCAAATGACGTTCAGAACGGCGACATTGACTGAATAATCCAGATCGAACGGGTCCTTGGCCTTCTTCTTGAAAACATCACAGAGTGCCAAGGCTTCGTTGCTTATGATCCCATCTAAGGTTGTCTTACCGAACCCGAAATCTCTCAAAGTCCTCATCGTGAAGCGTCGATTGTCCTGCCAAAGCGATCCGTTCCCCGTCACGATTCCTGTTTCCAAAGTTTATTTCATGTCAGTCTCTCTTACCCTATTGAATCACAGTTACAGGAATAGACATTGATGATACTTATTATAGGTACGGGGGTGTTCAAATTTAACCTGGACTTTTGTTCATAAAAGGCAGAGTAATCCATGCAGATTAATAATTATTGGGAGAATTTGTTTTCATAGTGTTGTTAATCCATACCCGGAATTGCATGTTTCCCGCTTTAATACATTTCCTGAAAATCAAGATGGCGGCAAGAGAGATAATGAGGAAAGTGGGATAGTGAATAATTATGAAATTACTGACTAATGAAAGTACCAAACCTAATTAAATTTATGGAAAATTGTCTGCACAGTATGTCGATGACTGCCTTTCAAGGACATCCGTATTTGACGGGTGCAAATAATATAAAGTAGGGTGTGAAAGCGTACAGAGTGAAACACATGCTGCAAGACCGGCCGCTGAGTTCAACAACAACGCGAACATCAAGCGAGTTGAGAATCTCATTTTGCCTGACGGAGGAGTTTCTTCTCACAGGCAATCACCACCATACTGTGCGGACAATTGTCTGTAAATTTCAATAGATGTAATGTCCTCGTCGACCAAAAATTTCATAACGATTCACCATTCCACCTACTTTGCCACCTCAATCGCCGCCATCTTGATTTTCAGCACATGTATTGAAGCAGGAAACACGAGATTGTGGGTATGGATTAACAACACTATGTAAACACATTATCCCAAAAATTATTAATCTACATGCATACCCTGTCTTTTATGTACAAAGTCCTGGTCAAATTTGAACACCCCCCGTATGTGAGCAACTGCGTTACCGACCATTATGACCAGAGGATCCCAGGCGAATGAGGACCATGTCCGGCCGATCCGTGAATTCGGGTCGAGAGAATGCATCTCTTATGAGTTCCCAGTTGTTAAGCACGACTTGTTCCTTCGAAGCCAAGGTCACGCTGATGATATCTCCGTACTTTTTCCTCAATCGCTCGAAGACCGAATAAGGCGGTTCCTTGAATAGGAACGGAACGTAGCCCAAGAACGGCACGCCCCATGGTCCTGCAATAGATTTCAAGACAATGAACTCAAATGTTGATACATCCTCTAACTCTAACTTAAGCTTAGCTTTCCAGTGCCTTCAAGTCATACAGGGCTTTCGAATGACATGAACATTTTCCAGTCTAATATTATGCGCTGGCTGTGACTACGTCTTATCTGGTATATCGTTGTCAGGTTTCCGATGAAGCACATATATTCATTTTTTTTTAAATAGGAGAAATTGGGTTACTTACCAGGGGGCATTTTCCTCCATCGCTGGAACTTTTGAATGAAGTCATAGATGATGAAAGCCACCAAGGCTGTCACCAACAGGGAGAACGCACTTATCATCTCCCTAAAACTCTTAGTGCATCCCAGGTCTTAGAAACTGTTGCAGATGAAAGTCAATGTTGGTAAAGTTTCCTTCATTACGATGGAAGGAAGAAGTGAGACGTACAGGGTATTGATAAACCTTTTGCTAGAGGGTCCAGGAAAAAAAAAACGAAAACAGCACAAATAAAACCATTGAACGGAGCAGTCTCACGGTCTCTTCGAAAGTCTCGTTTCGATGAGATCTACCTGCTCCGATAATACCCATCGCGTTTGCAGGCCAATGCCAGGCGAATGGCGGGCACACGGACTATTAATGTCACTGGATCCGAAATAAATTACTTTCAATTTGATGGAGTGATTTTATTTGTGCTGTTTTCAGTTTTTTTTTTATGGAACCCCCCAAGCAAAAGGCCCCGCCGTACTGAGGATATTTGGCGCCCTGTGCGACATATTCCCGCCCCACCCCCCCCCCCCCCCCGCCCCCCCCCTCCCC
>CAJPEV010001218.1:0-69079 GCA_905338385.1 Darwinula stevensoni
TGCTACCTATTGGTATTTTCATTTTTTTCCTACCAGGCTTCGTTTACTCTGGGGAGGGGGGGGCTATCATTGTTTGGCACCCTGTACAAGGGCAGAGGTCGAACTACTTCTACAGGGTGGACCAAAAAAAAAAAAGACACACTTTTCAATGCGCATTTTAGGTGTGATGTTTTCAAAGTTTTTTTTTACGTTTTTAAATTAGGTGTGAGTCGCCAGGTTACAAATTCAGTGGAATTTTTATGGGCATGTTTTTCAATGGTACTAGGCAGTCAAACTTTACAGAAAAAAGACCAAGCAAAAAAAATCCTTTGAAGTGTGAATGTTTTGAATTTGGTAGAATTTCATTTTGAACCACGTACATTTGTTTCACTAATTGTGGCATCTTGTCATTTCATCAAGTTGCAACGTGAAAGTTACCTAACTTTTAAAAAAAAGCAAGAGCACGCAACAGTCTTCATGTGCATGGAGGAGTAGAGAAACAGTTTAGTATATAATTCAAACCTCTTTATTACTACTATCTCGAGGTAAGGATCACAGCTACGAAATTCATTTGCAATGAATTGCCTATTGGTATGTGGTGATCTCCAAGAGACTAGAGTAAGGCCACAATATGAGCCCACAAACACCACGGTTACCGCAAGGAAAAGTGACTGGGATGGCTGTGAGAAGCCCACAGCGAAAAGCATGGCACCGCGTCAAATCTGACACCTTGAGGAATTGTCGGGTGATTGGATGGTTCCGTGTCCAAAAGTGAAACATGGAATTAAATCAATTTCATACCTGTAGCACCCAGAGTTGCTTTCACAAACATGCATGACTTTTCTTGATTTGCAACTCTGCAAACTAAGTAATTGCATCAATGCAAAAAAGTGCCTTAATTTGTGCTTGATTTCAAGCCTCAAATCAGGAAGCAGAAAAAAATTGTCACACAGCTATACAATAAGGACCATTAATGGTGGTGTTTGACCAAAAAATCAATCTATGGTTGAATAAACTTCATGAACAAAGCAGCTACAGTGCAACTTAAGCAACTTTCTAAATGGCAGCACGACTGATCAGAAGCATCAATTGGGGACGGCGGGAAGATGCATCGCTTGGATCTGGGGTCAAGAATCACTTCTTCCTGAACACGGCACCATCCATGATGCTCTCTAGTGCCAACTGGTAGGCAGAAGTGGACAACTCTGCCAGGTGTTTCTTTGCTTCTTGGCAAAATCGCTTGGCCAGGAGTCGTGATTGCTCCAAGCCATCGGAGGCAAGAACGCACTCAAAGGCGTGCTCCACGTCTCCGGGCCACTCAAAACGACGCACGATCATCTCGTTCAACTCCGGATGCTGGAATGAAGAAATCAGGAAACTGAAAAGGCCTTGCAGAATAGAGACCTCCTTTCAATTGACAAGATTTTCTATATATCAATAACTTGAAATACTTTGAGTTGTCTGAGTCGCAGGTTCTCCATTCCAGCCTAGTTTGACTGACCTTGATATGCATTGACCACATAGGTCAACAATTATTTACTCAATAAGGACTCATAGATAATACATAGAAACAGGATAACAACATGAAACGAAACCTACCTTTTCACTTGCAAACAGGACGGGGGCAGTTGCAATGCCAAGTTTGAGGTCGGCAGCAGCTGGTTTCCCAAGGAGTTCTGTACTGGATTCAAAGTCCAGGATGTCATCCACGACTTGAAATGACAGCCCCAAGTACTTTCCTATAAGATATGCAGTCTCCTGCAGTTCCTCGGATGCTTCAGCGAGTATTGCTACCTGTATCACATGTGAAATTGGGCTTTGAGTTCATCGTGCTGGAGCAGGATGCCAAATACAGGCAAAGGGGCAGTGCTCTTACAGCTTTTGCTGAGTTGGCAAAGAGGGAAGCCGTTTTATTGTAGGTTTTCTTTAGGTAGTGAGCAAAACGGTCATTTTCCCCTTCTTTGGTGCCAAGCTGCATCATTTCTCCTTGTACAAGATCAACTAGCACCTATTGAAAAAGAAAATCAGTTTAGCGATCCCTGGAACATGATAAACTCTCAGTCATGTTTAGCATTTTAATACAACCTCATATTTTAATATAACCCCATATTTTGTGGCAAGCCAGAAAATGTCAGAATGCCAGCATAACTAAGACTTTTTTTCTACACACAGCTTTCTTGATGACAGCAGATAATGGAAGAACTTCCCCCTTCTCACACCCAATTTTAAAAAGTGCTTCCTCCTTGCCACAGATGGAACACAGGTTATAAAAAAATGTAAATGCTTCACTTTATCTCCAGCTACAAGTACAATTTAAATCCTCTGGTTTTTTTTTCTTGTCCATTAACTCACCTACTCCCATTCACCTCCATGAATATTAGGTCTTTATGGCCACATCTTTCCCCATTAGCCTGATTGCTGGAGGCCTAGATCTAATTCCTTTCTTTTTCTGCATCAATGACCTTTCCTCAGCTAGAACTGGCATACTGAATCACCTTGGTTTGATTGCATGCACCAACATACAGGATGTCCTGTAAGTCACTATACCATTAAAAAAAAATCACATCTACTTAACAGTTGGCACAAAAAAGGAGTAGCATGAACTGAACTATAGCATGCAATTTGGAGTTATCTTTGTCAAAAATGGAAGCAATTCTAATTTTTGAAAGTGCCTCAAAATTCCCTTGTCTACACCAATACATTTGGCTGGTGCCAAGAAATCACCAAATTCCTTTCAAACTCAAACAGGACTCTCAAAGACCTCCAACCAAATGGAAACATTTATTCATTGCTAAAGTAACCAATTGCTAAGTCTTTTCTCATGGCAATAAAAGCAAACTGAATAAAGTTATGTATTTCTCTGCTCTTAAGTCTAAGAATAGGTAATGGTGTGCCAAACAGGTACACCTTTCTAATAAGCATTTGAAGCAATTTCTGTTTGAATTGGATACAAAGTCATTACTGTGAAAAAATTTATAAAGAACATTCTATCCAACAATGTTAAAAACAGTGACCTGCTTGTTGCAGTTTGGAAAATACTGCAATTTGAAAAGGTAAAGTGACTTACAGGACACCCTGTATGTTTCATTCGTGCATTTTGAAACCTGCAAAAACTTGTTTACGTAAAAATAAAATTATGGTAATATGGTAAAAAAAATATTAACATCATTAACAGTTAAAATCAGATGTTTTAATCAGAAAGAGGCAAAAATCTAAGGATGATTGATGGCATCCTCACCTGAGATAAAACTATAACAACATGTGGGTTCCCAATCTTGGCAAGGATGTCAGACGATATCCCCAATATGTAATCTCCAGCCAGAACTGCCTGCAAGCATCATCACTTTTGAGTAGGTCCCAGCATAGACTAATCCATAGGATCCTATAAAATAATGATATTGAAACCATGGCTTGCAAAGGCCTCACATATGGCCTGTTAAGACAAAGCATACTTTCTAGCAAACAGGAAATTTATTATTAGTACTAGCAAGCCTTTTTTTTCCAGTATGGCCAACATAATGTGAGTCTCCCCTAATTACAGTCCTGTGGTCGAAAAAGTTTGTACCACTACCATTAAACATTAGGAATGTCACTTATATCTGCATGAAAAATAGGTTACTAGGTGTGTAACATAAAGACCCATTCAAATTTGGGCCAGTGAAATATTTCCACTTTTTAAAATATTAATTTAGTGTTATCCTCAACTACAAATCTGGTTTGATGAATCCTCCTCTTTTGTATTGGACATAGATGCATTTTGGGTGGGGGGAGGCCATAGCAAAATATCCAAATCTGGACTCTTGATACCAGGGATTAATGGTAAAACTACCTGGAAGGAAACAATCTTGCTGCATCAGCAGAACAAGTGGTCCCATCTTGAGGGCACCAACAATGAGACATTTTAAGAAAGGTATCAATCGGTCTCCCTGAGCACTCAAAGTTTGACATCTCTGCTAAAAACTAGGCAGGTCTTACAAAGTTACACCTTCAGACCTTTTTCTGTCCCCATCTCCTCGCGGCACTGGGCTTTCCACGACGCAGATCCGAACGATCCACCACATCGTCATGAATGAGCGATGCAGTGTGGATCATTTCGGCCACCATTGCCACCTGCTTCTGCGCTTTGCATACGGTTGATTGCCGCTCGGATGAAAGACCCAAATGAAAGTTTATTGCATTGGCCAAGAGAAGCACCACATGGGGGCGTAGCGCCTTCCCGTTACCGTCAAAATGATATGTCGCAAGCTCGTACACCTCCTCGTTCCAGGTCTTGAGAGCCTGCAAAAAGAGAAAATCATGCAGTCTGTATTTAGGTGGTGATTGAAACAATATAAATTGTGAACCTGAAGCTCTAGGCTTCACTTTATCTCAAAACACATGGTAAAGCCTACCTCTCTGATATCATTATACAGGGCACTCAGTTCCAGCTTGAGAACAGATATGTCTTCAATTTCACACTCTGACTGAGCTCTCTCTTGATCACCCAGGGAAGTTGTAGTTGAGGAGTACATAATAGTGGAAGACTTGAATGGCAAGAAAGGCTTTGCAAATTTTTTATGGAAATGAGAACTTCTTACTGGAGGCATCGATAACGACCGTCTTACTCCTGCTCCAAAGACACCGTGTGACGAGATTGTGCACGGAAGGCCTACGTTTAGGCATGGCATCGGTCCTTTCTGGCTCTTTCTGGCCGGCTGATCGGTGTTGCAACAGATGGAAGGAACCAGAGTGGATGCACCTTGGACTTTGGATGGATCGCAAATCCATATGTGCTCGTGATTGTCCCCGATAGCAGTTTTGTCACTAGCGTTTGGCCTAAACAAGGCACCGGGAAGTTCCAGACGAGAATTGCACTGGGAATTTGGCGAGGCGTCCGCGACCGCATCGCTTCTGAGCCTGATGCTGGGCAGTGGAGTAGGATAACAACTCGTCAGGCCGAGGACTGAGCCCGTTGCTGCAGTCAAGAGTTCCTGTTTCTCTGGCAGAAACCAACAGTCTGCATGTCGATAAGACCGAAGCCATGCGTTAGGCCGAGGCCACGCACCGGCAAAGAACCTGACGACATTCCTCATGACCCGATACAAAGTAGAACCTACGGCTTGCGAATCACAACGGCGAGGCCGACGTCAAAACACCGGGACGACGCACGAACAAGCACCAATCTCATCACATTCAAGTACGCCAACCGCCTCAGCACAAACGACCGCGGCGTAGTACTCCCGCACCCGCACCCAATCCGTCGCATCGCTTCAAGGCCTCCTCATCCCCGTCCCCACACACGCCTCCAGGCCCCACCTTGCATGGAACACTCGTGCCTCACAGCAGGCATTCATCTTGGAACTCCTCGATGACGTCACTCGACCTTCCCGCATTCGCTTTTCCTCGCAGCATCTCTTCCACAAAACACGTTCGGCCCCCCCTCCAGGCCCACCGTTTAATTAAGCATGCGGTTGTCATTGCCTCCCCCTAAGTCACAGTCGAACCCAACGACCCGAGCATCCACCCTGCCTCCAGCCTCCACGGGACGGGACCCCGGACTCGTGACGTCACGCGTGCCGAAGGCTGCCTGAAAAATTGCCCACTGTGACGTCACGAGGGATTTCCCCGTTTCGTTTTCGCATTCCAGAGGAGCGAGCGATGAAGTGCCGGTGGGATCACAACTGAAAGGAGGCTGGATGGAGACAATATCTGGGCAAACCGGATTCAAAGATTGGATTAGGATTAATGGAATAAGGATAAAACTAGGACTGACCGATTTTCGATCCGTAGGTTGGCAACGTAACTCTTTGGCAACGTTAGTAACGTTCTTACGAGCGTAACGAAAATGCAAGATCTGTTGAGGATGTGAGGATTAAAACATGGTGAGTTGGGCGCGTTACTTCCAAAAAGTAACGAGTTACAATTCAAGTATTCCATCCAAAAAGCGATTCGTTACCAGGAGAGTTACTTCTCACCGTGTAGAAGTCACCGTTCGAGTAACTTGAGCGAGAGTTTCGATCTTCCTCCACTACTGGGAAATCGAGCGCGAAACCCTGTAAAGCACCTTGAAAAGCACACTGAAAAGCACCTTGAAAGTGCCATTTGCGTCGATTGGGATGCATGCAGTTGCAAGGGGATGGTTGTTGGGGACGCGTTACGGTAGCGACACTTGTTTTTCCCATGAAAATGGAATTAGTTGCCAGGTCCGTTACTCTTCCCTGAAAGTGACTCGTTTAAAAAAAAAAAAGCAATTAGTTACAGTAAAGCGTTCCTTTTTTCTTCGATACCGCTCAACACTGATGGTATCGCATTTAAATAAGTTTAACTTACCATTACGAGCTGAGGAAACTGGAAGGAAGCTGGCGAATATTTTTATTTCTCAAAAAATTTTCGACAACGGCGCTTAAAATCTCATGGTAAAAGTAAAAATTTCATCGGCGAAAAAAAAAAAACGGGCGAAAACAGAAAAGATCGAGTGACACATCCGTGTCAAATTTCCGCATGGAAAGTAATCCTGCAGCTTCGCGCTTTCCCGCTTCGATCCGCATCGGAAAAGGGAATTCCGCAATGGACTTAGGCCTACGCATGAGTCTCTCGAAAACGCGTCGACTTAAAAAGACTCACGAGCCGAAAAATGATGAAATGTTCGACGTACCTTTCGGCGTTCATTTAGGCGAGAATCGGCGCGACGGAGGCGAACTGCGAAGGGAACTGGAGTCCACGAGGATGACACGTGAAGGGGCGATGGAGGCGACATCTCGCATGGGTCGCAGGAACCGTGCTTCCTCGAGTGATTGCCAGGTGACGCGTCGCTCGTTTCTTTCGTCTCCGGTTGGCTGCTGGAACGCTTATGCTATGCGGCGCAGTGCAGTTTTCTTCAGTGATTTATGCACATTTTTGCATTAGGCCTAAGCTTCGGCCGGTTTGCACGGAAGTTCCGCGTTCGTTCGTCAGCTTCTCCCTTCCTCAGGCGGAAGTGCTCGCTCGTAACCCGAGAAAAAGATTGAAAGAACGAGCTGACAAGATGGGAAATGCGACGTGGCGACCTTGCGACTGTCGCGATCTCGGCATTCGCCGCGGCAATCCGATCCAGCAGGGTTGCTACGCGATCGATTACGTCAGAAAGGCTCTTGCAATGCCTTGTTTAAGGCTTCGCCAGCACCCGAAAGCTTTCCCTCCGGTTTTTTTTTCAGAAAGTCGAATTGGAAAAAAAAAAGTTTTCTTTAAAAAAACTTTTCTTTTCCAAAGTTTTTTTTAATCGTCTATGCTAGAAAACTTTATGGAATGGAAGAGGCCATTAAAGATTATATTTATTAATCCAGATATATCTGATTAGTCCTGGTTAATCCGGACTAATCCAGGTTTTAGATACTTTGATCCTAATTCTATGATTCCACCTTAGGCAAGTCAGCCCCATCCCCTCGTGGAATAGCGAAAACAGGGTTGTCGGATAGCCTTATGCAATTCCTCAGCTTCATCCTCGTCTGACCGCGCGAAAACGAGTTCCCAAAAACCGCCTCGTCTTTAGCGGATCCCGGCAACCCTGCTGCGCCTGACTAGAGGATGGTTCTGATTATCAATTGATCCGCTAATAATTTTCTCGAATTTAATCATTAATTAATCAACAATATTTTAAGGGAAAATGATGAAAAACGATTAATTTCATTGCATGAAAATAATCAAGCGCAGCGTTTTAATCTCATCGGATACTGTAGGTTAGGAGGATATAGATAGGCCTAGCCTAAGTTTAGGCCTCAGGTAAGCAAAATTCTAATACTTGTGATCTAGGACCCAGGATCTCAAAATATGGTGGGTTTATTCAGTTGTTTTTAATTGTTGGGTTGGCACTCGAGAGAGGAGCTTTTGCAGCGGTTTGAAGTGCGAAGTACTGCACATTTGTTTTGCGTTTCATTGACTTTTTCTGACCCATTTCAGAAGTATTTAATTTTTTAATCATTTTTAATCAGGATAATCATTGATTAATTATAAAAATTTAATCATTCATCACTTTTCCCGAAAAATGATCAATTAACCCTGCTCCTCCTGACGGCACTCGGAACGACCAGCCCAGCCGAGCCCGATCGGAAGACTCCTCCCGTTCCTCCTCTGCGTAAGTCTCCCGAGGGAATTTCATTTCGATCGATTCGGAGGAGGAAGTAGATGACGGAGGGGAACCTCCTCCTCGTCTGGTCTTTCCTCGATATCACGCCAGAGACATCTGGTGTGGACTGAACGAAGCAATAGACTGGACTCATTCCGCCATCCCGTTTCTCCCTGTCCTGTTGCCCTCCTCCTCGTGTTACCCTCATTCTGTCGCCCCCGTCCTCCTGTTGCCCTCAGCCTTTTTTTTTCTCCCGTCAGTCGTGGCTGATCCACGAGTTGGACTGCTAATTGTTAAATATTTTATAATGTTAGTAAATTAATACCGGCACTTACCGAGCGCGATGCAAGAACTGCTTTTTTTTCGATGGGAGCATTCATCCGTGAAACGCTGCGGTTTCACCTCCAAGCCCGCAACTCCTCCTCCCAATAAAAGAAAAGTTGTTACTCTGGAACAAAGCAATTCGAAAAAAAAACATCTGTACCGACGTTGAGCTCAACGTCGCTCAACTGAAGTCATCTAAAAAAAAATTTTTCCCCTCTTTTGACCAGCTTAATAAGCTGTAAAATATGGAAATGACTCCGTCGGTAGCGAAGCGGAATTTCTCACAGTCGAAACGAGAGAAGTTTGGCAGTTCCTTCCCCTTTTTCCTTCTTTTCATCCATCCCCCACCGAGTCGCAATTCCCTCCCGGCTCCGAATTTCATCGCCTACCACAAGAAGAAAACCAGTGCGTTATGGAACCCCCGCATGGAATTTCCCTACGAGAGAGAGAAAAAAAATACGCGAGAGAGAGATTCCGGTTACGTTGTTCCCTCGGCCGTCCCTCGGAGGCATGCGAGCGAGTCAGTGCCCTTATCCCCCCTTCTCCCCCCCCCCCCCCCTTTCCCTCCTCTCCTTCCCCACCTCCCTCCAGTCCATCGTCTCCGGTTCATCGCTTGGGAGTCTCCTCGATTTAATTTCGGTGTGCGGACGTGTCGCTTCGCCGGTTTGCCCCTCGACGCCTCCACGCGTGAGTTGGATCAATGTTCCGACGTTCGGTCGCGAACGCAGAGACAGTTCGCGAACGTGGAGCCTGGTCGCGAACGTGGAGGGTCGGGTTTCGTAGGTTAGCGGAAACGCCTTACTCTCTCGGATCTTTCGGGGTAGGCTATGAGTCATTTCCCCATTACTTGTAAGTGATTTGCCATTACGTGTAATTGATCTGCCATTACAGACCATTAATCTGCCACTATTTATTTTGAAATCCCTGGTGTTTATATCAACGGTATGCCATTACGTGTGAATAACATTACAAAGATTATTTCTTCCTATCTATTACAGTCTTTCCCAATTGCTAGAGCCCTATCTCATATCTTGATGGACATTTTTCAAAACTTAACGTACGATCCGCAAAACTCTGCGCTCTTTTCTCACATCCATGCGTCCGACAGTCAAAAGTGCGTCCCTTTAACAAAATCCAAATACGCTCCTCATTATTCTAACGTACGGAGTAAGGAATTTCTATTGACAGTCAAGAAGAGACCGTGAAAATAATTCTTCTGAAGATTCCCTTAATCTCAATGTGCATTCCGGTTACAACATCTCTTTAGGAGACCGGAGTCCCATCAGCAGGTTTCTCTTATTTTTAAACTCAAATTAACGTCATGCGATGAAATGCATAGTTCGGGATCTTTAGTTTTCCTTCTTTTCATAGATTTCTCGCTTATGTATCATATCATACAGAAAGAAAATAAAAAGACGATAATGTTAGACTGGGGGGAAAATTCCAAATCTCCTGAACCATGATATAATATGCACGTCTATGTCACAGCTTCTTGTATGGAAATGAAAAGAAATCCACTATTACGAATTGTAAGCCCTAATTGACGCAATTTATAATGATAGGTAAAAATTATTAGGTTTCACATCAAAGAAACTATCAATATTTTTTCGTAGGGTCACGAGGACTTCTGGAGTCCAGACATGGGTTTCTCTTTTTTTTTCGAGCTTAATATTTCAAGTATTTTCATGATGCACAATGCCCTCATATACGCACAATGCCATATAAACTTAACGTACCCATGCCAAAACCGTACGTACTGTTGTAAAGATTCGATTTCCGCTCCCCAAAGGTCGAAACAGAACGTCCTACGATCAATTTCTAACGTACCTGGAGTTAAAACTTAAGGCATCTTCGGCAAAACTCTCAGGACGATCCATTACTGTTCATGGGAAGGCGACGAATCTCTCGGATCGATGCCAGCCCTGTCAGCCGTACCTGGTCAAATCGACCAGAACCTCCCCAATGTCAAACAATGGAGCGTACGTTACTTTTTGAGACAAGGACGTTAAGTTTTGACGCGAGTGCCTTAAATTCGTTCTAAAGGACACCAGCAATGTGTTCTATTGGAAAATATGTTTCGGTGAAGGACGTTTGGCACGCATGCCGTATGACAATTTTAAATAATGGCGTTATATCTGACCGATGATGTGCTCGTGCCAATACACTGATGTCATTCCTCTGTGATATTTGTTGTTCGTAAAATATATTTTTTGCAGATTTGAGAATCGTACAATGAGGACTTATCCTCTTGTCCACAACTTCTACTCTGACTATTTATACAATATAGGCGTGGTTGTTGAGTGGATGTGTATACGACGGGTGTTTCAACAGTGATCAACCAGGATCAAACCAGCATAGATTTATTTCTGTAAACTCATCAAACCGCCCATTGAGATTATTTCGCGTGAGGTGCTGCTTGAAAGCACACGAACTACTCCCCACCCCCTCCCATTCTTCCCCTCTCGCCTTCGTTGAACAGGAAATTACACATTTCTGCTCCACAACAGATCACGGTTTCTGCCCATTACCATCTTCCCACAAACCCTAATAAGGTCAGACTGTTATTTTGAGAAGTCACTTGAGTTGTGCCGTCATTTAAAAAGGGTGCAGGGCGTTGTATCCGGTCGAAAACCCCTCAATAGAGCGAGCATAAGTTGGAAAGATTTGGAGATCATAACATGACATTTTCCCAATGAACACTCATATCGACGAACAAAAATGGGTCCCAAGGTCATAACAACTTTGTAACTTATGATTAAAAAAATGACCATAAAATGACCTCTTTTCTCTCGTTTCAACCCTTTTTAGCTGATTATATTGCAACAGAAGCTAATCGTAAGTAAATACTCAGGATCCGGTATTTTGGATTTTTCTGAACAGCAGTCAGCATTATTGCCTGCCAACTACATTGCTGCATCGACGTAAAAAACTATTTCAACGTTTGAGAAGGAGCATTCAGCTCTGACAACTATAGACGATGAGAAAACCTCTGTGATTGGTTGGAAGAAATTTTGGAGGATAGAGATTGCCGTCAGAAGCCATGGATCCATCGTCCGCACTCGTCGAATCAGTCTTCTTATCCTTTTCCGTACGTTAGGTTTCGGAAAAGGTACGTAAAGATATGAAAATCGCGTTTCGCTTTTCGTACGTTAGCAATAAAATCGGATGTTAAGTTTTGTGAAAAGTTTGCAGAGTTTTGGGATTTGTTCAAATGGTTTTGAAAACGGAAGTATAGTTTCGAGAAACGGACGTAAGCGATTTGGAAAAACTAATAATTTGTCACTATACGGGAGAACGGTCATCCCGATCAAGCGGTTCCTCGCGTCCAACGTCGCGCACGCGTTCATGGACGATCTCGTGCCGTTGTACTTTACGTACGAGGATCTGTGCGCAAGGGGACGTGGAGGAGTGCACGCGGAAGATCACGCCGCTGTACGTGGACGAGTCGCGTCGGACGGGGGACAGATACGAGGCGCTGTACAGGGCGATCCCAGGGCGATACAGCCCTTCCGGCTATCCCGTCTATCTGAGGTCGAGCCGGGACGAAATAGTTTTGTGCTTCGAGGAAGCGGTCCTGGAGATGAAGAAGGGGGGGTCAATTATTACGACATGGGGTCGGCGTTAGGGGCGTACGAGGGACCGCTGGAGTCCACGAGTCGACAACGCATTGATCAAGCACCACGGGCATCTGAACGAGGTGGACTGGGAGGAACGAGAGAGGATCGAGCGGATGGAGGAAGTGCCGAAGCTGCCGTGCTGCGGGGCGAAGGAGTTCAGGTACTGGCTCAATCAGGACACGGTCGTGGACCAGGGGGGGCTGCTCCGGTTGGCGAGGGGAGTGACGGCGAGGATCAGGGCCAGGGTGGATGGGGAGCGGGTCTTGTGATAGCGGCATTCTTGGCGGGTTTTATTGGGGGTGGGGGGACAGGAGGAAAATCGGGGAATATTTAATGAAATGAAATTTATCCTAGATGCGTTTAAAGTTGAGTTTCTTTGCTTTTCTTTTGCACAAGTTATAATGCTCGTATGTGTGAAGAGACGTTATTCCTCCAAACCTGGTGCCTATATTATTCGATTTCCTTTTTGTTGTCACGTTTACCATCATTGCAAACTGAACTGTGAACTCTTTTGTGAATTTTATATAAATCGTGCTGAAAGTGGCAGAGATGATAATAAACTCGAATAGTCCCGTTTCCCCCACCCATAGTACTTTTTTTTCGTCCCGGCCATACCTGGCATCGGGCCAGATTCGAAGAAAGTCAAGTGAAAAATTGTGTCTTGCCGTCAGCAAGAACGCTTTAATTAAATATTTCCACGAGAAACCATGCGGTAAATTGATGATGATGCATTTGTAAAGATCCTAAAAGAGCAGGGGCGTTTGCGATCGGGGAGTGATTCAGAGATGTTTGGCATGGTTGCCTGAGAAAGCCAAGCAGGGATTCCCGAGCACACCCAGCAGGGTTGCCTGAATAACCCAGGCAGGGTTGCCCGAGGCTTGTAACTCTGGGATTCCATCGTGTCGCGCCGGTGAACGGAACGGATTCGTTATGCATTGTACCGACTGATCCGACGTGAACCGCGTGCCCTAGATGACCGACGCTCTTCTATACAACTCTTCGGGAAGTCGTGGAAGAGAAAATTCTCTCTGGCTCTGAATTTCCAAGCGCTAGGTCGAACGAGAGGGTCAGACTCCCAGAGCCACGTGGGAGACGAGTGAGGACTTCCCTCGTTTGCCACCAAGGATGGGGTAAGTCGTTCGAGGTATGCAAATCCAAGCCATGTTTCTCGTTTGGTAGCCGTTTGTATTCGCATTCATATCGATGCATGTAGGAATGTGGAAGTCTCCGTCTCGGGAGGTTCAATCGATAGGCAATTAATTGCATGCTTCAATTGCGTAATTCCATGTTTCGGTAACAATGGAGGATCAGCGGGCAGCCAATCGGTCAGCGAGACAAATTTCGAGTTGATTTCGGTAATATCGAACGAGACGGTGTGAAGGAGCTCCACCTTTGTGTCTCTATCTCGCAGTTTCTGAAACTGCTCGTCTCTTGATGGGGGACCTCGTGCATCGAATTTCTCATCGTTCGAATGTTCCACCCGAACCGATGAAACTAGGAACTAGAGAAAGTGGTTTTCAAGCAGGGCTCTTAGCTGAGCCCACGGAGTAATGCCGACGTAGTTCTGCGTGCTTGATGATGCTCAAATGATTCTGTGTGGAAGCTTTGCCAAGATGAGTCTATGTGCAACATCATACCAAATTATTTTTCGTGCACAACCATGCGATGACAGTTCAATGAGCTCACTAATGCTCAAATGATTCAGTGTGCAGAGTCATGTCAAGATCGTTTAGCCCGCCAAGATACTTTATTGTGCTCCGTCATGCGAGTTTTTTCTTTTTCTCTTCAGTTTTAGGGATAAAAGCAGTCAATGACCATGAACATTTCGACATCAAAAGTTTCTAGTCTGTTCCATCTCCCGTAGTGGAGACCCTGTTTCGCCGTTTTCATTCATCCTGGATCCTCGTTTCTCGACGACATTCTTGTGAAAAGTCCCTCCTTGTTACTACCCCATAAGTTTAGCCCAACGAAGTCAACCTCTTCCCCAATTCCCTCCCCAAAGCCTCAAAACCCCAGAATCCTCTCGAATTGTGTCGAATGAATCCCACCTGACACCGGGTCGGCCATGACTTTATCTCAGGTCGATCGCAACCCCAGCGTCGCGCTCACGCTCTCGTCTTCGTTCAGGGCGAGGAGAAAGGACCGTGACATGAGCCTTCAAGACCAACCTGTTCTTCCTTCTCCTACCGTTCGGCGCCTATCACTTTGATAGAGAACGACTCCCCCCTGTCGACGAACATCTGGTGCACGGGGACCACCGACACGACCCGGCAGAGCAGGTTTTGGAATCTGTCTCCATCCTGAGAGGAAGACGTCTGTGGTCGTCACTTCCGAACATTCCACGTTCGTGGGTCTGCCGCGAGACTTCCCTCCTTCCCTCCCACCCTGCTACGGTTGAACGCCACCAGCGACGTCTTCACGCGTGCCGTCGTCAATACGGTGATCAAAGATCCGCTGTTTCTCGTCTCGCCGCGCGCACCCTGTAACGTGGGGCATTCCGTCTTCGACAACCTCGTTCCGTTGTTCTTCACTTACGAGTTGGTGTGTGCGGGTGACGTGGCGACGTGCGTCGAGAGGTTTCGCGATTTCGGACAGAAAACAAAAACTACTACGACATCGGGTGGGGTGCAGAGCATCCGGAACTACCATACAACGACACCACTCTCAAGCCCGAATAATTAATCGAATTCCGTGATTTCCTTTTCCATAGATTGGTCGAGGAAAGCGAATGCAGGAATCGGACATCGCCGCCAGTTCTTCTGGTCTCAAGGAACTCCACCAGAAAGATCATGAAGCGAGACGAAGTGATAACCATTCTGTCATTTGCTTGTTTGAATAATTTTTCCCTCCGCGAAGGCCTCCGAGAAGAAACCACATCCTGTCGGAAATAGCATGCCTGATATCGAATGCTCGTGTTCTCGTTGAGATGCGCGGCGCCTTTCTCCTGCCCGGTAGGCGATTGATGAAACTTTATCCCTTTGCTCTGATCCCTGATAATTATACCTCTTACAAGACGATGGAAGATGGATTTCATGCCCTGCGTGCACTATCGAAGTTGGAGGAACCTCCACAGGAGCCTCTCGCTCCCCAAAAAGACCCACTTATCAAACTACCCCGAGTCCAACTGATAGGAGATCCTGAACGTCGGGGGAGGTCCTGTCGCTGCTGTGCTGCGGGAACACGACATTTCGATACTGGCTTCTCCAACATACTTTCATGGATTCCGAGAGCTTTGCGGAGACCGGCGACATTTTCCGCCGTATTTCCGCAGGGATCGAGACATAACGGTGACTTAAATCGTCTGTTGGGTAAATGCGACGGATGTTTTCTGCCCAGAGTTGATTTCTGCGATTTTCAGATGACTTTTTCAGATGACGCACGATACGGTTGTGGTTCATTAATAGTCATAGTTTAATTGTATTTCCATTTCGGCTTTGCAATTTTTCCGTGCTAAATCTGCAAATGCTAAATCGAATCATACATTAAAACCCTAGTCCCCCCCAACACTGGTAAATAGCTATAATTTTAATAATAATTTAGTAATAATAAAAGTCAATTGAAGTATGAATCCATGTCATATAAAAATAATTTGAATGAATAAAATAAAACGCTGATGAGGAACAACACCTCTGCATCCCGCGTTGCACAGGGTTGCACGGGCGAGAACAGAACCCACGCCCTTGCTGGGTGACACCGGGCAAAGCACTCGCGCACGCACGAATCTTTTTTCTTCTTTTTTAGTTCATCTTGGTGTCTTTTTTCACTTTCATATCTGCACTGTGGGGACAGCGATGATATTTATAAGCGTTTGGGTGCATTATTGCAATTTTTATGTCGTTTTTGTTCCAAATCATTTTGTTACCCTGATGACTGACTCAGTTTTTAGCTCTTCATCTATACATTTTCCTTGTTCTCTAGTACGATGTAGTCTGCCTATTAATCCGGTTTTAGTGCCAAAAACATAAATCCTTCATACCCTTCCGAACCCTCAGGTAGGAAGCACAATGAATCAATGATGGGATTCCACCCTGCCAAGCTCCATCCCCTCCCCGTCTTCTCTACGATTGCGATGTTCCTTTCCTCAATTTCCTTTTTCCATTCGACGATTGCCACCCAAAAAACGAGCCCGTGGACGAGCATCTGGTGCACGGGAACGTCCGGAACGACCCGCAAATGTACCTTCAGGAACCTGTGCGTCCACGGCGCGAATAGGACCTTCGTCGTGCTTGTGTCCCCTGAGTCCACCTTCAAAGGTATCCCCTCCTTCCCTCCGGGATCGAGGAACCGGACTCATGTGTTGGTGAAGCTGACTCCCGACACTTCGCCCTTCATGGATGTGATCGACTACCAAGTTCTGCTTCTAGAGAGCCGAAGTGTATTCGATTCTCTGACCGTCGTGGACGAGCCGGTGTTTCTGCTTGCCCCGCTCTTGCCCACGAACGTGGCTCACGCAATCCACGACGACCTCCTCACACTGTATTCCACCTACGAAGGCCTCTGTGGAGGCTCCGTCGAGGCGTGCGTCCGTCGACATCGGTTGGGCCTCGTCTGGGAGAAATTGACCAATCAGAGTGTAATGCTTCTGTACCAGGCGTTCAGTGAGAGAGAAATCCTGCAGGACATTTTCGACCTTCGCCCCGGACTTACCTGCTTCCGCGAAGTCTCGGCCGGGTTCCCTCGCATCACCAAGTATTACGATTTCGGTATGTCCTTGGACAAGTCGGAGGGGCCGCGCTATGACGGCTTGATCTCGGTCGAGGGTTTCCGTGACTTCCGGGACTTCCTCTTGAGCAAGTTGCTGATCGACACGGATTGTGGGAAAGAGGGGTTCCCGCCGATCCTTCTTGTCTCGAGGAGGTCCACGCGGAAGATCCTCAATGAAAAAGAAATCAAATCTGCTCTCGAGTCGGCGTATGTGAATTTTTTCCTTACTGAGTCAGAAGAGGTCGTGCGCTCGATTGGGCAGGAAACTCACAGTTTTTCGGAATTGGCTTGTCTGATCTCTAAAGCTCGTATTCTAGTCGGGATGCATGGTGCCTTGTTGCAATTCGCCATGTTTCTCCCACCCGGCAGTGGATTGATAGAACTCTTTCCCTTCGCTCTGAACCCTGATAATTATACCCCTTACAAGACGATGGTTCGATCTTTCATGCCGGGAGTGCAGTACCGCAGCTGGAGGAACCTCCACAGGAATCATTCTCGAATCGGCGAAAAGCCGCCCGAAGATGCAAAACTCGAACAGTTCCCAGAAGACGTCCAGGAATTCATCCATGATCTGGAAGAGGTTCCTCCCATGCCATGTTGCAACAACCCCGTATTTCGCTACTGGCTCTTTCAAGACACGATTGTCGATGTGAGGAGCTTCAGAGTAGTTGTGGATGATATTTTGAAAAGCATCCTCGAGGCTTCAGTTCATCCACGATGAATTCTCGTTAAATATCTTGAAAATCCCTTTTTCTGGTTCACTACCGTACTATCTGAAAATCCTATTAATCAGTTAATCAAGTCGTCATTTCTTCACTGTCCATGTTTTGCCTTCATCGGATTTTTCTACTTTGAGGGTTCTTTGATCATTTCCCGAATGATGGGAGAAATGTCCATCACGATACCGATCGGATTGCAATCAANAATCATTTTAAACCAGCGCCTGGCCGTGCAGTATGGACGCACCAATATGCCTCCTGCAGGCTTCAGCTGATGGCGATAGCAAAATTTCGGAGCAGCGTAACTGTTCCTTGCTGTGTGGCCTCCATTGAGCGAAACTGAACGGAAGTGTTCTAGTGTTGCCGCCACTCCGACATGCTGCGCGCGAGACGGATTTGTGAAGTAATTCAAGATGGATTGGTACAATATTCTGCAGCTAAGCCATAACGGTTGCGTTAATGGTTTTTTTTATTTAGAAAAAACTAATGAACGCTCTTTATTGAACAGACCTCGTATAAGTTTAGATGTGATACCTGTGTATTAATAATAATAGGTTTCACAATATCTTCCCTCAATATCTGAGCTCATTTATATGTAAAGTAAAATCGACGTGTAGGTTAGAACAAATGATGGCATTCAGAAATGCAAATTTAAAGAACTTTCAAAAGAAAGGGAATGTTTTTAGTGCATACCTGAGCAAAAAATACGATCAAAAATGTTTTCTGCTATGTAATCATGAGATCTCTTCATATGATTGCTTTTTTTTCAGCTCATATTGCCGTCCTCCCCCTCTTCTACATCTATTCTTCAATCTTTTGATCTTTCCCTGCTATTTGTTTCTCATTGTTCATGTTTGTATCTCGGCGCCGAATCTGATAATTTTTTATGATACCTGGCTTTATCGATAGAAGAATCAGGGCGGGAAAAAAAAAACACATCATCAAGGAAACACGTACACGGTAGATGGACACACCGATCCAGAAGAGCTTGAAGGGTGTAGGTGAATACCCTGATTCACAGCGCTCAAGCCGCCTTCCACATGAGCCTTCATCTCTCGGCCAAATGGACTTCGTCCGTCTTGTTTCACCTTACTGTGACTCGTCCGTCCCACTCGAACGAAGGTGGTGGTTGTGGAATACGGGTGAGATGAGCTATTATTATTAATACATTTTCCTTGTTTTCTAGTGCAATGTAGCCTACCTAATCCACCGGTTTTTATTGCCAAAAAATCATGCATCCTATTCCTTACGGCCTCAACCTGCCGAACCCTAAGGTAGAAATCTCAATGAAACACTGATGGGATTCCACCCAGCCGAGTTCCATTCCCTCCCCGTCTTCTCTACGATCACGATGTTCCTTTCCGCAAATGCGTTCTTCCATTTGGCGAATACGATCTTCCAAGTAACGAGCCCGTGGACGAGCATCTGGTGCACAAGGAACGTCCGGAGCGACACGCCAATGCAGCTACAGGAACCTGTGCGTCCACGGCGGGAATAGGACTTTCGTCGTGCTCGTGTCGCCCGAGTCCACCTTCAAAGGGATCCACACCTTCCCTCCGAGATCGAGGAACCGGACTCATGTGTTGCTGAAGCTGACTCCCGACCCCTCGCCTTTCATGGATGTGATCGAATACCAAGTTCTGCCTCTGGAGAATCGGAGCGCATTCGAGTCTATGACCGTCGTGGACGAGCCGGTGTTTCTGCTTGCCCCGCTCTTGCCCACGAACGTGGCTCACGCAATCCACGACGACCTCCTCACACTGTATTCCACCTACGAAGGCCTCTGTGGAGGCTCCGTCGAGGCGTGCGTCCGTCGACATCGGTTGGGCCTCGTCTGGGAGAAATTGACCAATCAGAGTGTAATGCTTCTGTACCAGGCGTTCAGTGAGAGAGAAATCCTGCAGGACATTTTCGACCTTCGCCCCGGACTTACCTGCTTCCGCGAAGTCTCGGCCGGGTTCCCTCGCATCACCAAGTATTACGATTTCGGTATGTCCTTGGACAAGTCGGAGGGGCCGCGCTATGACGGCTTGATCTCGGTCGAGGGTTTCCGTGACTTCCGGGACTTCCTCTTGAGCAAGTTGCTGATCGACACGGATTGTGGGAAAGAGGGGTTCCCGCCGATCCTTCTTGTCTCGAGGAGGTCCACGCGGAAGATCCTCAATGAAAAAGAAATCAAATCTGCTCTCGAGTCGGCGTATGTGAATTTTTTCCTTACTGAGTCAGAAGAGGTCGTGCGCTCGATTGGGCAGGAAACTCACAGTTTTTCGGAATTGGCTTGTCTGATCTCTAAAGCTCGTATTCTAGTCGGGATGCATGGTGCCTTGTTGCAATTCGCCATGTTTCTCCCACCCGGCAGTGGATTGATAGAACTCTTTCCCTTCGCTCTGAACCCTGATAATTATACCCCTTACAAGACGATGGTTCGATCTTTCATGCCGGGAGTGCAGTACCGCAGCTGGAGGAACCTCCACAGGAATCATTCTCGAATCGGCGAAAAGCCGCCCGAAGATGCAAAACTCGAACAGTTCCCAGAAGACGTCCAGGAATTCATCCATGATCTGGAAGAGGTTCCTCCCATGCCATGTTGCAACAACCCCGTATTTCGCTACTGGCTCTTTCAAGACACGATTGTCGATGTGAGGAGCTTCAGAGTAGTTGTGGATGATATTTTGAAAAGCATCCTCGAGGCTTCAGTTCATCCACGATGAATTCTCGTTAAATATCTTGAAAATCCCTTTTTCTGGTTCACTACCGTACTATCTGAAAATCCTATTAATCAGTTAATCAAGTCGTCATTTCTTCACTGTCCATGTTTTGCCTTCATCGGATTTTTCTACTTTGAGGGTTCTTTGATCATTTCCCGAATGATGGGAGAAATGTCCATCACGATACCGATCGGATTGCAATCAAATGAATTTTTTTTCTAGTAATCTTCGATTTCTTAAGCTACTGCACTCGACCCATTTCCATGGCACAAATGGTAAAGTGAGGTTTCGGGGGGGGGGGGGGGAAGTTACTTATAATTAGATGCTATATTTACGATAATCGGTTTCACACCTTCCTNGGGGGGGGGGGGGGGGGGGGGAAGTTACTTATAATTAGATGCTATATTTACGATAATCGGTTTCACACCTTCCTCCCTCAAAATCTGAGCCCATTTACAGTATATGTTGTTTAAAATTGACATATATGTGAGAACAAAAGATGGTATTTAGAAATGGAAATTTAAAGAACTTAGAGAGGAACGAAAATGTTTTCGTGCATACCTGAGCAATTAATAGGATCAAAAATGTTTTTTGTTATGTTATCATGAGATATTCTTGTATGCTCTTGCTTTTCTGCTCTTATTGCCGTTCCCCTCCCCCCCCCCCACCCCCCTTCCTTCATCTATCCTTCAATCGTTTGATCTTTTATCTCCTTTTGTTTCTCATTGTTCATGTATTCGTCTTGGTGCCGATTCCGATCATCTTTTATGATAGCTGATCGTTGGATGTTGCCTTGATCAAACAAGGAATCTCAAAAATAAAATTTAAATAAACTCTGCAAGGTAAACAAAAACGGTAGATGGACACTCTGATCCAGAAGAGCTTGAAGGGCGTAGGTGAATACCCTGATTCACTGCGCTCAAGCCGCCTTCCACATGAGCCTTTATTTCTCGGCCAAGTGGACTTCGTCCGTCTTGTTTCACCTTACTGTGACTCGTCTGTCGAAGGAAGGTGGTAGTGGAATACGGGTGAGGTGAGCTATTATTAATACATTTTCCTTGTTTTCTAGTGCAATGTAGCCTACCTAATCCACCGGTTTTTATTGCCAAAAAATCATGAATCCTATTCCTTACGGCCTCAAGCTGCTGAATCCTCAGGTAGTAATCTCAATGAAACAATGATGGCATTCCCTCCAGCTGAGTTCCATTCCCTCCTCGTCTTCTCTACGATTGCGATGTTCCTTTCCTCAATTTCCTTTTTCCATTCGACGATTGCCACCCAAGAAACGAGCCCGTGGACGAGCATCAGGTGCACGGGAACGTCCGAAACGACCTGCTAATGCACCTTCAGGAACCTTTGCGTCCACGGCGCGAATAGGACCTTCGTCGTGCTCGTGTCGTCCGAGTCCACCTTCAAGGGTATCCCCTCCTTCCCTCCGGGATCGAGGAACCGGACTCACGTGTTGGTGAAGCTGACTCCCGACCCCTCGCCCTTCATGGATATGATCGACTACCAAGTTCTGTTTCTGGAGAGCCGGAGTGTATTCGATTCTCTGGCCGTCGTGGACGAGCCGGCGTTTCTGCTTGCCCCACTTGTGCCCACGAACGTGGCTCACGGAATCTACGACGACCTCCTCACACTGTATTCCACCTACGAATATCTCTGTAGAGGTTCCGTCGAGGCGTGCGTCCGTCGGCTTCGGTTGGGCTTCGTCTGGGAGAACTTGACCAATCAGGGCGTAATGCTTCTGTATCAGGGTCATTTGGAGCCTCATTTTGTCACAATATGAGGCTCCAAAAGTCTCATACAACTCATCACACCCAAGGTAGGTGTAGTGTATAGGGCGCATGGAGGAGAGGAGGTATGTCCATAAGCGGGAACAAGAGAAGCTAGCTTAGGAGCTCACCCATGCTCCTTCGCGCAGCCGGATTTTCTCCCATTGCAAAAGCCGACAGTAGCCTCAGAAAAAGGACGACTGCAAATGTCAGTGGGAAGCGGGCTGCCCCTGCTACACATTTCCCACCGTTTTTTTTTTTCGACTGTCTACGTAGTATCTACCGAATTGCCAAGGTATAACTGGGTAAAACTTTGTGAGATTGATTGCGAAATGAAATCGAGAGAATGGCAAATGGTTTATAGAGACAAATGACCCAGAGGCCGGCATGGGACAACTGGGGTCATAAGAAAGGTCATTTCCTATTTTCTCGGAGACAGATGAGGAGCATTTCATCACTCGAGTTGCATAAGTTGCAGCCATGTGAAATTCTGGAAATTATTTCTATAAAGATGATCACCAAAGAGCGAAACTTCTTCATCTTCTTCCTTTTCTCCTCATATACTATATAATATATATTATATAATATGTATTATATATCTTATATAGAGATAGGGTGTTTCACGCACGAGTTTGCATCGATTGGGATTGCATGCAGTTATGAAGCTCTAGTTTTGCTCGATAAAAGAAAAGGAACGCGTTACAGTAACGTTACGGTAATGACACATGAAAAAGGGATTAGTTGCCAGTTCCGTTACTCTCCCCTGAAAAGTAACTCGTTCCCAAAAAGGTTTCTGAAAAAAGTAATTAGTTACAGTAACGCTTCTTTTACTTCGATACCGTCCAACACTGATGGTACCATATTTAAATAATTATTATTTACCATTACGAGCTGAGTAAACATGAAGAAAGCTGGCGAATATTTTTTTCCTTCAAAATTTTCGACAGCGTAATGGGCGCATAAGATTTCATGGTAAAAGTCAAAACATAAAATCAAAATAAAAAGCGTGAAAAAAAAAATTAAAAAATCAGGAAAGATTAAGCGATACCTCCGAGCCAGATTTCTGCATCGAAAGTAATCTCTGCATCTTCGCGCCTTTCCCCTTCAATCCGGATCGGGAAAAGGAATTTCGAAATGGACCTCGGCCTACGCACGGGTCTCTCGAAAACGCTTTTCAACTTCCGTAGGGAAAAGGAACGCGAGCTCAAATGACGAGCCGAAGAATGATGAAACGCTCAACGTACCTTTCGGCGTTCATTTGGGCGAGAATCCACGGAATCGGCGCGACGGAGGAATCACACACGGAGGCAAACCGGGAGGGAACTGGAGTCCTCCACGAGGATGACACGTGAGGGGCGATGGAGGCGACATCTCGCTTGGGTCGCGGGGACCGTGCTTCCTGGAATGGTTGCCAGATGACAGGCCGCTCGTTTCATTTCCCCGCGGTCGTTTCGCCTCCGGACCCAGTTTGGCTGCTGGATGCTATGCGGCGCAGTGCAGTTTTCTGCAGTTATTTTTGCAAATTTTTGCATTAGGCCTAAGTTTCGGACGGTTTGCACGGAAGTTCCGCGGTCGTTCTTCAGCTTCTCCCTTTCTCAGGCGGAAGTTCTCGTTCATAACATGAGAAAAAGATTGAGAGAACGAGCTGACACGATGGGAAATGCGACGTGGCGACCTTGCGACTGTCGCGATCAAGACGTCCGCCGCCGCAAACCCGATCCAGCAGGGTTGCTACGCGATCGATTACGTCAGAAAGACTCTTGCAATGCCTTGTTTAAGGCCTCGCCCGCATCAGAAAGTTTTTCTTCCAGTTTTTCTCGGTAAGTCGACTTGGAAAAAAAAAAATATTTTTCTTTAAAACATCTTCCTTTTGCAAAGTTTCTTAATCGTCTATGCCAGAAAGCTTTCTGGCATGGACGAGGCCTTTAAAGTTCATATTTATTAATCCAGATAAATCTGATTAGTCCTGCTAAGTCCTGGTTAATCCGGACGAATCCAGGTTTTAGATACTTTGATCAAAATTCTATGATTCCACCTTAGGCCAGTCAGCCTCATCCCCTCGTAGAATAGCGAAAACAGGGTTGTCGGATAGCCTTATGCAATTTCTCTGCTTCATCCTCCTCTAACCGCGCGAGAACGAGCTCCCCAAAAACCGCGCATGCACTGCCTCGTCTTCAGCGGATCCCGGCAACCCTGCTCCTCCTGACGGCACTCGGAGCGACCAGCCCAGCCGAGCCCGATCGGAAGACTCCTCCCGTTCCTCCTCTGCGTAAGTCTCTCGAGGGGATTTCATTTCGATCGATTCGGAGGAGGAAGTAGATGACGGAGGGGAACCTCCTCCTCGTCCGGTCTTTCCTCGATATCACGCCAGAGACATCTGGTATGGACTGAACGAAGCAATAGACTAGACTGATTCCGGCATCCCGTTTCTACCTGTCCTGTTGCCCTCTTCCTCCTGTTACCCTCATTCTGTTGCCCCCGTCCTCCTGTTGCCCTCAGCCCTTTTTTCTCCCGTTAGTCGTGGCTGATCCACGAGTTGGACTGCTAATTGTTAAATATTTTATAATGTTAGTAAATTAATACCGGCACTTACCGAGTGTGATGCAAGAACAGTTTTTTTTTTAGGGGAGCATTCATCCGTGAAACGCTGTGGTTTCACCTCGAAGCCCGCAACTCCTCCTCCCAATAAAAAAGTCATTACTCTGGGACAAAGCGATTCGAAAAATAAAATCTGGACCGACGTTGAGCTCAACGTTGCTCGACTAAAGTCATAGAAAAAATACTTCCGCTCTTTTGACCGGCTTAATAAGCTGTAAAATATGGAAATGACTTCGTCAGTAGCGAAACGGAATTTCTCGAAGTCGAAAAGAAAAAAGCTAAGCAGTTCCTTCCCAATTTTCCTTCTTTTCATCCATCCCCCACCGAGTCGCAATTCCCTCCCGGCTCCGGATTTCATCGCCGACCACAAAAAGAAAACCAGTGCGTTATGGAACCCCCGGCATCGAATTTCCCCACGAGAGCGAGAAAAAAAAAGAGAGAAAGAGAGAGATTCCGGTCACGTTGTTCCCTCGGCCGTCCCTCGGAGGCATGCGAGCGAGTCAATGCCCCCGCCTGCCCCTTCTCCCCCCTCCTTCCCCCCCTCCTCCTCTCCTTCCCCCCCTCCCTCCAGTCCATCGTCTCCGGTTCATCGCTTGGGAGTCTCCTCGATTTAATTTCGGTGTGCGGACGTGTCGCTTCGCCGGTTTGCCCCTCGACGCCTCCACGCGTGAGTTGGGTCCATGTTCCGACGTTCGGTCGCGAACGCGGAGACAGTTCGCGAACGTGGAGCCTGGTCGCGAACGTGGAGGGTCGGGTTTCGTAGGTTAGCGGAAACGCCCTTGCTCTCTCGGATCTTTCGGGGTAGGCTATGGGTCATTTCCCATTACTTGTAAGTGATTTGCCACTACGTGTCATTGATTTGCCATTACAGATCACTAATCTACCATTACAGACCATTAATCTGCCACTATTTATTTTGAATTCCCTGGTATTTATATCAACTGTACGCCATAACGTGTGAATAATATTACAAATATTATTTCCCCATATCTATTAATAATTGTCATTACTCATTAATAACTTGAGATTATGCATCTATAAAATGTGACTGTTTATAAATGGTTAGCTCATCGATGCCTTATTTAAGCTCTACGGCTTCGACAAAGGCCGGAATCCGCGGTTTTCCCATCCGAGTCCAATGTCGACCGCGAAACATCTGGAAACCGCGAGCGTTCGTTGCATGCAGAACGTTTTTAGCCGTGGGAACGAAAGGGGGGGGTGAGGCCGCGTTCACGCGGGCCGGATGATCGTGGATAATCGATAATCGTTTAAGAATCGTCTCCCTGTCTTCACCATGAATTTCGTCCATCCGCAGAGAAAAAGGGAAAAAAAATGTGAAAAAAAAAGAGGTGAAAGATGGGATCCTCGTGGGAGCGCTGGAGCACGCTGCTGTTCCTGGCGGTGGCGCTGTACCTGCTGAACCTGAAAATGAGCGGGCGGCCGCGCGCGACGCCGCCGCTGGAGTCGTCGCTCTGGTGCCGCGGAGCCGGCGCGCGCGACAGGCGGTGCCGGCTCCGGAACCTGTGCCTCGCGCAGGGACCGACGGAGACCAAGTTCGTCCTGTTCGTGGGACGCGGGTCGTCGTTCGCCGGGACCGGAGACCCGACCTCCATCCTCCACGGCTTCGCGGATCTCTCCTCCATCGCGAACCACAATCTGTTCTTCTTCGAGGCCGAGCCGGTGCACGCGGACGAGAGGACGCGGGCGAAGGTCGGAGTCGCTTTCGACGGGAGGACGGTCATCCCGATCAAGCGGTTCCTCGCGTCCAACGTCGCGCACGCGTTCATGGACGATCTCGTGCCGTTGTACTTCACGTACGAGGATCTGTGCGCAGGGGACGTGGAGGAGTGCACGCGGAAGATCACGCCGCTGTACGTGGACGAGTCGGGTCGGACGGGGGACAGATACGAGGCGCTGTACAGGGCCTTCACGTCCGGCGATCCCATCTATCATCTGAGGTCGAGCCGGGACGAAATGGTTTTGTGCTTCGAAGAAGCGGTCCTGGGGATGAAGAAAGGGGTCAAGTATTACGACGTGGGGTCGGCGTTGGGGGCGTACGAGGGACCGTTGGAGTCCACGCTCCGACCGGCGGATCTGGATCGGTTCAACGATTTTTTTCTCTACCGGCTGGCTCAGCAGACTCCGACGGGGTCGGTGCATTATGATCTGGAGCGGCGGGAGTGCAGGACAAACGTCACGTATTCGCCGATCGTGGTGCTGGAGAGATTCTACACGAGGAGGATCCTGAACGTGAGGGACGTTGCGTTCGCGTTGAGCAAGGCGTTGATCGAGGCGTTCCCGGAGTACGAAGGCCACGACCGCCTGGTGAATCTCGTGTCGGAGGAGTTGAACGATCTGTTGGAGATCGCGTGCGCCGTGAGGAACGCGAAGATCCTGGCGGGGATGCACGGCGCCCTGCTTCAGATGGTCATGTTCCTGCCCGAGAACAGCGGGTTGGTGGAACTGTTCCCGTTCGCGCTCAACCCGGACCACTACACGCCGTACCGGACGATCGCGACGCGACTGCGAGAGGGAGTGGAATACGCGGCGTGGAGGAACGCGAACCGGACGAACTCGTTCGACAACGCGTTGATCAAGCACGACGGGCGTCTGGACGAGGTGGACTGGGAGGAACGAGAGAGGATCGAGCGGATGGAGGAAGTGCCGAAGCTGCCTTGCTGCGGGGCGAAGGAGTTCAGGTACTGGCTCAATCAGGACACGGTCGTGGACCAGGGGGGGCTGCTCCGGTTGGCGAGGGGAGTGACGGCGAGGATCAGGGCCAGGGTGGATGGGGAGCGGGTCTAAGGGGAGGGGGGGGGGGGGGGGGGGGGGTCGTGAGGAAAATCGGGGAATATTTAATGAAAGGGAGGTGCAGTTAAATTTAACCTAGACGCATTTAAAGTTGAGTTTCTTTGCTTTTCTTTTGCTCAAGTTATAATACTCTTATGTGTGAAGAGACGTTATTCCTCCAAACCTGGTGCCTATATTATTCGATTTCCTATTTGTTGTCATGTTTACCATCATTGCAAGCTGAACTGTGAACTCTTTTGTGAATTTTATATAATTCATGCTGAAAGTGGCAGAGATGATAATAAATTCGAATAGTCCCATTTCCCACCCATAGTACTTTTTTTCCGGCCCGGCCAAACCTGGCATCGGGCCGGATTCGAAAAAAGTCGAGTGAAAAATTGTTTCTTGCCGTCAGCAAGAACGCTTTTACATTAAATATCTCCGCGACAAAGCACGCGGTGAACTGATGATGCATTTGTAAAGATCCTGAAAGAGCAGGGGCGTTTGCAATCGGGGAGTGATTCAGAGATGTCTGGCATGGTTGCCTGAGTAAACCAAGCAGGGATGCCCGAGCACACCCAGCAGGGTTGCCGAGTAAACGCAGCAGGGTTGCTCGAGGCTTGTAACTCTGGGATTCCATCGTGTCGCGCCGGTGAACGGATCGTATTTGTTATGCTGTGGACCGACTGATCCGACGTGAACCGCGTGCCCCTGATGATCTCCGACGCTCTTCTCCACAACTCTTCGGGAAGTCGTGGAAGAGAAAATCCTCTCTGGCTCTGAAATTTCCAAGCGCGAGGTCGAACGAGAGGGTCAGACTCGCAGAGCCACGTGGAAGCCACGTGGGAGACGAGTGAGGACTTCCCTCTGATGCCACCGAGGATGGGGTATGCCGTTCGAGCTATTCAAATCCAAGCCATGTTTCTCGTTTGATTGCCGTTCGTATTCGTATTCGTATCGATGCGTGCAGGATTGTGGAAGTCTCAGTCTCAGGCGGTTCTATCGATAGACAATTCATTGCATGCTTCGGTAACGATGGAGGATCGGCTGGGGCCATTCTCGCAGAGACAAAGGGACGGATTTCGCGTCGAGTTCGGTCATTTCGAACGAAACGGTACGGAAGAGCTCCGCCGTCGTGTCGTAATCTCAGAGTTTCTGAAACTGCTTATCTCTCGACGGCGGGCCTCGTGCATCGAATTTCTCGTCGTTCGGATGTTCCACCCGAACCGATGAAATCATTTCGCCACGAGAATGGAAGGGTCGGCACGAAATTCATCCGATGAGATGGAGGTATATAAAACGCGACGTGGAAAATCTACTCCACGAGGGTGAACGCCGGTGCTCGGGTTTCAGGCGTGCAGGATGAGTCACGATGAACCGAGAACGCGGTTCGTGTTGATCCTCCTGGTGTTGGGAGGACTGTGAACGGTCAGGCATTTCACGAAGGAGGTCGTTACGACGGAGAGGACGTCGAGCGTCGTCTCGAAAAGCATCTGGTGCCAAGGAGGGAGGGCGTGGACCAGCGATGCAGGATGAAGGACGTGTGCATCTTCGATCGGCATGTCGTTCATGACCTCATGACTCAGGGAATCCTCGTTTTCGTCACGGAGGAATCCGTTTTTCGGTTGACGCTAGACGAAACATACCGCTGCGTACGGTCCAATCGTCCTCCGTCCCGATAGACGAGTTCGAGCATGATTTGATAGACTTGAACTCCGGCTTCGAAGATCTCTTTCGCATTCGATATCACGAGGAACCTGCATTCATCATGCGCCGTTACCTGCCGACGGACGTGGCCCACGCCTTCAATGAGGATCTGCTGCCCCTTTTCTTCACGTTGCGGGACCTGTGCAGAGGGTTCGACACTAATTGGTCCGTTACGCATTTCCGATTCGTCTTCGTCTACGAAAGGATCCGATCCAACGATACGGACGCGTTGTTTTCCAGCCGGGGCCTGCTGGTGCAGGAATGGCTCTCTTTCCTGTTCGCTGACGATCCTCCGCTCTCCCTGCACTGTTTCCGAGAAACCTATATCGGTTTCAGGAACGGGTTATCTCCGTACGATTTTGGGGCGATGGATTTAGAAGCGTTCGAGGGGCCCCAAAATACCTCTCTTGTTCGGTTGATGAGGACGAGTTCTTTCTTTCACAATCTGGGATCCAAGTCCCCTCTCCTATACGCTGTCAGATAGGGCGACTGCACTCGAAAAGCGACTGGTCCCCCGTGATCCTCATGGGCAGGAACCGGTCGCGTCGTATACTTAACGAGGACGAACTTTTGTTAACCCTGCCAAGCCAGTTTTCCCAAGTCTTCCCCACTCACCCACACCCAGCCGTGCAGGTGCTACGCCAAGGGACGCACGGCTTCTGGAGATGATCTGCGCCGTGAAGCACGCCCGTGTTTTGGTGGGGATGCACGGGGCCTTGCTAGCCCTTAGTCCTTCCTCCGGGCAGTAGGCTCATCGAGCTTTTCCCCTATGCCATTGTCCCGAAATTTATACCCCATTCGAGACCTTCGTTCGTTCGAGGACGAGTGTGCATTACAGGGCATGGAGGAACGTGATGAGGAATCACGCGTTCGAGAACGTGGATGCTCATCACGATGGCTAGGTCACTCACCTGGACTGAGAGGAGCAAGAACGGATTCGGAACGCGGGGCTCGATCTGCCTCCTTTTCCCTGCTGTGGGAACAAGACCCTCAAGTATTGGCAGAATCAGGACACGATCGTCGATATTCCGTCTTTCAGGATCTCTTGTCGTTCGTCGGGGTTTGAAGACATTGCGATTGAAGTGTTCGCTCTCGTCTGATCTCACTCTGTCGATCTTTGTTCTGTGCTGTTTTTCCTTTATCTTGCCAAATGAACTTTTTTTGATTCTGCACTACAAGCGCGTGTTCCTTAGTGGGGAAAAATAATGGAATCGGGCAATGTAGGGTCAGGTTACACTTATTAAATCGTTCCAATGCGGGAATGACAGTTCTATCCTGGACGTTAATCACTTTGCCTTCTCTTCCGGAAAATGGCGGAACCATGGCGAATCTTTTTGACGATCTCCAGCTTCCAGAGAGAAAAAACGCTGGCTTTCGATGCTTATTGGTAATAGTAACCCGTTGGTTTTCGCGTATATATATATATATTTTTTTTTTTCATCCAAACGTTTTATTCATACCAATTAAGAACTATGTAGCATTTGGTGAAAAACTTTTGACCAATATCACTGTAAAAAATGTGAATTTATTCATATTAGATTACATGCATTTACTGAATTCATATTTCAATCAGTGGGATAAACATGGGATAAGCCATAGATGACTTAGAGAATCCTGGGGGACTCGGAAGCAATTATGCAGTTTATCGTTTGAAACGACTGAATTCTTCCACGAAGAACTTTCGGGAACAAAAAATTTCAACCCGTTGAAAATGAACATCTATTCAACAGGAGTTCATAGAATTATAGGTGATTTATGTAAATAATTTATTTACAGCAAAATACATGGAAGTGTAGCGTGAAAAGTGATTTCAACGACGATATGGAGAAGCAATATCAATCATGGAAATACTCCGATGTCATTCTCGCCTTATATGATAGTTGCAACATTAATGCGATCTAAGAATAAAAACGCGATTTGCACGAGAGAATCACATCGTGAAATAGTCGGCAAAAATTTATATTTAAGCTGTATTAAGCTCACGACGTGTCGGTCTGATCATTAGTCTCAGAATTTTGAGTGCATTTTTACATTTAATTGCGAATCACCGGTGAGATTTTTGTACGGGTTCTGATTTTTGCCTTCCAAATGGGGAGAATGTAATTTTTAGCATTTCAAGTTCAAGAAAATGACAAATCACAAAAGCTGAGGCTGCGTCTTCATCCGCGTCAGGATAAGATTCGCCCCAAAAGTTAACACTTTTCGCCTCAATTTATTTGTTTTAATTAATTGAAACTGACGTAACAATTATGAAGGGTGAACTCCAAATTCACCTTTGTCCTCCAAATTCGAAAGGAATGATCTGATTTGGCAGAATTTTGCTTTGATGATACTTACTCCTTGAGTTGAAATCGAATGGTCCTGTAATTCTCTGAATTTCTCTCTGTGGGGATTTGCAAGCGTTTATGACTTATAAAAAAAAAAACTGCAGAATCCAGCCGTCTCTGATGCAGTGAAATTAGGAGGCTTCAGGAGACTCACGGTCGCACGATTGTCAGCCGTCTTGCTCATATTCCAGGTTTATCATTTACGTAGAATGAGTGAGGATGAGCGAGAAGTATGGAAAAAATTGATGCTGATCCTGGTGGTGTTGGGAGGGCTGTGCATCGTGAGACACTCGAAGGACGGCGTTCCGTTTACTGAAAGGCGGGAGAGGAGGTCGGGCGTCCTCTCGAGCAGCATCTGGTGTGAAGGGACGGGGACGGCGGACCAGCGATGCAGGATGAAGGACGTGTGCATCTTCGATCGGCATGTCGTTCATGACCTCATGACGCAGGGAATCCTCGTTTTCATCACAGAGGAATCCGTTCTTCAGTTATTGGAGGATGAGGAGTTTCACGTGGTCGTAGATACTATCCAGCCGTCTTCGATCCCGTTAAGTATCTTCGCACTGGATTTGGTCCGTGTGGGATCCGGCTTCGAGGATCTCTTCCCCATTCGGTACCACGAGGAACCTGCGTTCATCATGCGCCGTTACCTGCCGACGAACGTGGCCCACGCCTTTCATGACGACCTCCTGCCCCTTTTCTTCACGTTGCGGGACCTATGCGGAGGGTTCGACGCGAATTGCCCCATCACGCACTTTCGACTCGTCTTTGTCACAGACACGATCCGATCCAACGATACGGACGCGTTGTACGAGGCTCTTTCAAGCCGGGACCCGCTGGTGCAGGAACACGTCAATTCTTTGTATTTTGAGGATTCTCCGCTCTCTTTGCATTGTTTCAGAGAGGCTCATGTGGGATTTAAACCCGGATTTTCTCCGTATGACATCGGAGCCCAGAATCTAAAGACGTTTGAGGGACCCAAAAATACGTTCCTTCGTCCAGTAGATGTCGACGAGTTCCTCCATTCGTTCCTTTACAATCTGGGATCCAAGTCGCCTCTCCTGTACGATGTCGAAACGGCCGACTGCACTCCGAGAAGCGACTGGTCCCCCGTGATCCTCATAGGCAGGAACCGGTCGCGTCGTATCCTCAACGAGGACGAGCTTGTGTCGACCCTGTCAAGCCAGTTTTCCCAAGTCTTCCCCACTCACCCGCACCCAGCCGCTCAGGTGTTACGCCAAGAGACCCACGGCTTCCTGGAGATGATCTGCGCCGTGAAACACGCCCGTGTTTTGGTGGGGATGCACGGGGCCTTGCTAGCCGTTAGTATCTTCCTTTCACCCGGCAGTGGACTCGTGGAGCTCTTTCCCTATGCCATTGTGCCCGAGAATTACACTCCTTACAAGACGATCGTCGGCCTGAGGACGGGTGTGCATTACAGGGCCTGGAGAAATGTGATGAAGAATCACACGTTCGAGAACGTGGATGCTCATCACGATGGCTGGATCTCTCACCTGAGCCGTGAGGAACAGGAGCGGATTCGGAACGCGGGGCCCGATCTGCCTCCTTTTCCCTGCTGTGGGAACAAGACCTTCAAGTATTGGCAGAACCAGGACACGATTGTCGATATTCCGTCTTTCGTGAACGTGTTTCAAGAGCTCCTGTCTAGGGTGAGGGCTTCATCCCATGGTGATTAAAATGTTATTTTTCGTCTAATCTGACTCTTTCGCTCATGGTTTTTTGGCATTCGTGTCTTGTCAAGGGATATTACACACCCGCGTCCCGCGGGATCAGCTTCGCGGGTTACAAAATTTCAACAGCCACGAGTTACTCAGGGTTTATTTTTAATTAGCTGTAAGAGAAAATGCAATTATTAATCGGATGTAGAGGGCGTCATTGAGATCCAGGAGACTGCGTAATCCAATCCAAGAGACAGCACTAGAAAGAAAGCATCGGAAAAAATTAACTTTTAAATTAATTAATCAATTAACATGTTATATATTTTGTGCAAGCCTGCAAATCGGCACAGTTAATATGAAACCAGTCTCACCTTCATATGACTTCTCCTTTATAGTTAGGTAATTCGGTCAACTGCGTATTGTATTATAATGTAGATACCACGTATATATTTTTTCAATGATCTGTTGTGGTTCTTAGTGGGGGGGGGGGGGGGGATAAAGGCCTCGTCCATGCCAGAAAGCTTTCTGGCATAGACGATTAAGAAACTTTGCAAAAGGAAGATGTTTTAAAGAAAAATATTTTTTTTTTTCCAAGTCTCCTTGATTTTTCCGTTGGAATGTATGGAAAGAGTTCAATATACTGAATATATGGCGACTTGGTCACCAGGTGAAGGCCATTTGGGGATTTGCATCCCTCTAATGCCATAGGGATGGTTATGCAAGTAAGAGGATTTTTTTTTACTGGTGTTTCAGCACATGACAATTATATTATATATATTTAGATTATTTATATTTATATTATATTTATGTATAATACTATATATAGATTTATATTATGTTTTATGTTTGTGTGCAAATACTCACTTTTAGCATTCAGACAAATCATGCAGTATTAGTGGTGAACGCAAATTGTTATTGTTTGTATTCAGTTTCTTTCCTTTAATAGTTTGCTCTATCACGGCTCCGAGGAAGCAAATCGATGTGCCCATAAATAATAAACTGAAAATGCGTTTCTTACGACTTCTGCAATTCCTAAAATTTTCAGTGGGTTTCGGTTATTTTTTTAGTTTAGGATAGTTATGGATAATTTGTTAAGAGATGCTCATATCGTGTCATCGAGTTGGCAGTCCTTCAGTATCTTCCACCCGGCAGTGGCTGTTTCCCCATGCCATCCAATTGTACCCCGTGCAAGACCATCGTCGGTCTGAGGACGGGTGTGCATTACAGGGCCTGGAGGAACGTGATGAAGAATCACGCGTTCGAGAACGTGGATGCTCATCACGATGGCTGGGTCTCTCACCTGAGCCGGGAGGAACAGGAGCGGATTCGGAACGCGGGGCCCCGATCTGCCTCCTTTTCCCTATCCTCTGCTGACTTTGAAGCATTGGCTGAATCACGATCGTCGATATCCCATCCTCCGTGGAAGTCCTTCAGGATCTCTCATCGCGTATCGTTGCTTCATCTGATTGCGAGTCGATCGTCGCAGCTGACTTCGTCTCTGCGATAGCAGTTATGCACCGGTGCATAACTAGTAATAAATCTGTTTCCAGCTGACAGAGTAAATAATTAATGACTTTCACGCGGTTCTTTGTCGGATGGAGGAAATCTGGTAATGTCGGCTTTCGTAATGGTTTTGCGGCTTCGTCTCGTTGCTGATCGTGCCAGTCTGTGCGTCCACTCCCTGCATTTTCCCAAATGACTTCGCGAGAAAAGCATGTGAGAAATGTTTTCATTTCTGCAAAAATTGGATTTTGAGCCCAAAACCTGCACTTTCTTATATAAATACCTTGTATAGGTATTTATATTCTGCTGATTTGCATGGAAATCATGAGATGACATCTTCCTGGTTTCAGCTGTGAGGCAACAATTACTAAATAACTAAGAATCCTTTTTCCTTTAGTCGAATCCCCCATCCCCCCTCTCCAAACTGCATGAAAAGCTTATTCCAATTGCTTTATGTCTCGTGGATTCGATAATAAGTTTTATCTTCCATACAGAGAGCACTAAAAAAACCATCTAAAAATTGCTTCGAAAATTTTGGCTTCGACCGAGTAGGAACGTCACAGGATGGGACGAAAATCGCAAAAAAATATACTATACGTTTAAAAGTCTGAATTTTATCGCATGGACCTAAAACCGCATCCATTCGAATGAAATGGGACTGCTTAAGATGGCCTTGGGATTTCTTTGAGGCCCATTTCGTGACTTTCTTCCTGGTCGGTTTTTGGAGTTCTGTCTCGTGAGTTCGGTCATCAGCTGGCAATCGACACGGTGTTGGTTGCTGACGTGAGAAATCCCGCTGTCGAACACCATCCCGGTTGCCATGGTTACCGAGCGGTCACTCCGAGAGAGACGGACTGAAGAGATTTCTCACGATTCCCTTTCTAGATGAAAGAAAGAACGAAGATCGGCGTGGAATGAAGGGGAGGAGATGCCGATGGGAGGCGTGGTTGAGCACCCTCCTCCTCGTCGTCCTGGGGCTCCACTGCATCCTCCAGATCGTGTTGGAGGAGGGGGTGGAGGTGGACGAGGATAACGAGCGGTTTTACAGCAGTGCGTGGTGTCGCGGGGCGGAGAACAGTCGGATGTGTCGATTCAGGAATTTGTGCGTTCGGCGTGCGCCGGATCCGAGTCGGGACGGGGTTGCGACGTTGGAGTACGTGCTCTTCATCTCCGATCGGTCGATCGTGTCCGGGTTCCCTGTGGATCGGTCCGACCCGGAGTTCCTGGTCATGCAGTTCTCGTCCATTCCGGACTACAACGTGAACCAGATGGAATACGTCGCGCTTCAGCCCACGTCCCATTACGTGAAGGAGCAGGAGGTGTTCCTCGTTCACACTCCCGTCTTTCTCCTCGCCACGTTTCACGCGGTGAATCTGTGCCACGTGCTCGCCGACGACCTCCTCCCACTCTACCTCACGTACAAGCACGTGTGCGCGGACGACGTGTACGCCTGCCTGAATGCTCTCAACCTGGTGACGGTGAACGAGAAGGACGAAATGGTGGACTACGTCTACAACGTCTTCAGTCGGTTTCCGGTCATCAAACCGAATTCCTTGCTCAAGGTGAACGAAGGCATGATCTGTTTCCGAAACGCCTACGGGGGAATGATCAAGACCAAACGGTATTACGAATTCGGAGCCGCCAAGGCCGAGGTGGAGCATCCGATCCCGAACACGTCCTTGACGGAGGCGGAGGTCGAGGAGTTCTCGGAGGTCCTGGTCGACAGGCTCTGTCACACGGACGAAGGAGGACGGTTGTGCGATGCCGATCTGAGACGATGCCGGGAGCAGCGGTACGCCCCGGTCGTTTTGGTCCGGAGGAAGTTCACGAGGAAGATCCTCAACGAAGAGGAGGTCGTCGAGGCCGCGCGGGAGGTTTACCTGAGGAGGTTCCCCGACGAAGGGGAGGTCGTGAAGGTGCTGGGCATGGAGGAGTTCTCGCCGCTGTATTTTGCATGCGCCATCCAAAAGGCGAAGCTGTTGGTGGGGATGCACGGAGCGGCGCTGCATCTTGCCATGTATCTGCAGAGGGGGTCCGGGCTCTTGGAGATGTTCCCGTTCGCACTCGATCCGGACAATTACACTCCGTTTAAGACGTTGGTGACGCGGTTCCGGCCCGGCGTCGCCTACCGGTCCTGGCGGAACGCCTGGCGAAACCACTCCGTCGAGAACCGAATGGAAGTCCACGACGGAAACATCACGAACCTCAGCCCGGAAGAACGGGACCAGATCCTCGACCTGGACGAAGTCCCGCCCGTCAACTGCTGCAACGACAAGCGCTTCCGCTACTGGCTCTACCAGGACACTTTCGTCCACATCCGCAGCTTCAAGGAGGAACTGGAGAAACTGGTTTGGGAGCTGGGCTCTTAGCTGAGCCCACGGAACGATGCCGACGTAGTTCCGCGTGGTTGTTGATGCTCAAATGATTCTGTGTGAAAGCTGTGCCAAGATGAGTCCGTGTGCACGATCATGCCAAATTATTTATCGTGCACAACCATGCGAAGACAGTTCAATGAGCTCACTGATGCTCAAATGATTCAGTGTGCACAATCGTGTCAAGCTAATTGAGCCCGCACGACAATGTCAAGATACTTTAGTGTGCTCCCTCATGCAAGTCTTGACTTTTTCTCTTCAATTTCGGGGATAGAAACACTCGATGTCCATGAACATTTAGGCATTAAAAGTTTCTGGTCTGTTCCATCTCCCGTAGTGGAGACCCTGACACGCCGTTTTCACTCTTCCTGGATCCTCGTTTCTCGACGACATTCTTGTGAAAAGTCCCTCCTTGTTCTGCCCTATCAGTTTAGCCCGACAAAATCGACCTCTTCCCCCCCATCCCTCCCAAAAACCTGAAAACCCGAGAATCCTCTCGAATTGTGTGGAATGGATCCCACCCGGCACAGGGTCGGCCATGGCTTCATCGGCAACCCCAGCGTCGCGTTCACGCTCTCGTCTTCGTTCCAGGCGAGGGGAAAGGACCGTGACATGACCCCTGATGACCGACCTGCACTTCCTTCTACTGCCACGTCGAGTTCGATCGAGAACGACCCCACCCTGTCGACGAGCGTCTGGTGGACGAGGACCACCAACACGACCCGGCAGTGCAGGTTTAGGAATCTGTCTCCATCCTGAGAGGAAGACGTTCGTGGTCATCACTTCCGAAGATCGTGGGTCTGCCGCGAGACTTCCCTCCTTCCCTCCCACCCTGCTACGGTTGAACTCCTACAGCGACGTGTTGACGCGTGCCGTCGTCGACGCGGTGGTCGAGGATACGATGTTCCTCGTCTCGCCGTGCGAACCCTATAACGTGCGGCATTCCGTCTTCGACGACCTCGTTTCGTTGTACTTCACTTACGAGTCTGTGTGTGCGGGCGGAGTGACGTGGCGACGTGCGCGAGAGGTTTCGTGATTTCGGACATACAAAAAATACTACGACATCGGGTGGGGTGCAGAGCATCCGCAATGACCACACAACGACACCACTCTCAAGCCCGAATAATTAATCGAATTCCGTGATTTCCTTTTCCATCGATTGGTCGAGGAAAGCGAATGTAGGAATCGGACATCGCCGCCAGTTCTTCTGGTCTCAAGGAACTCCACCAGAAAGATCCTAAATCAAGACGAAGTGAAGACTATTCTGTCCTCCGCTTATTTGACGCATTTTCCCCCTCGCGAAGACCCCATCGTGGGTGTGATCGGAGAAGAAACCCACAGCCTGTCGGAAATGGCATGTCTGATATCGAAGGCTCGTGTTCTCGTTGGGATGCACGGCGCCTTGCTTCAACTCGCCATGTTTCTCCAGCCCGGCAGCGGATTGATGGAACTTTATCCCTTCGCTCTGAACCCTGATAATTACACCCCTTACAAGACGATGGTGGAGTCTTTCATGCCCGGCGTGCACTATCGAAGTTTGGAGGAACCTCCACAGGAGCCTCTCGCTTCCCCAGGAGACCCATTTATCAAGCAACCCCGAGTCTGATAGGATCTGATAGGAGATCCTCAACGTGGGGGTGGTCCTGCCGGTGTAATGCTGCGGGAAAGCGACATTCCGATATTGGCTCTTCCAAGACACGTTCGTCGATACCGCGAGCTTCGCGGAGACTGTCGACATTTTCCGCCGTATTTCCACGGGGATCGCGACATCATGGTGACTTAAATCGTCTGTTGAGTAAATGCGAGAGATGTTTTCTTCCTCGAGTCGATTTCTGTGATTTTCAGATGACTTTTTCAGATGACGCACGAAACGGTTGTGGTTCATTAATAGTCATAGTTTAATTGCATTTCCATTTTGGCTTTGTAATTGTTCCGTGCTAATTCTGCAATAGCTAGGTCGAATCGTGCATTAAACCCTAGTCCTCCCAAACACTGGTAAATAACTATAATTTCAATAATGATTTAGTAATAATAAAAGTGAACTTATGAATGCATGTCATATAAAAATAATTTTAATGAATAAAATAAAACACCGATGAGGAACAACACCCCTGCATCCCGTTGCACAGGGTTGCACGGGCGAGAACAGAACCCACGCCCTTGCAGGGTGACACCGGGTCACGCACCCGCGCACGCACGAATGGCTGACTTCTTTTTTAGTTCATTTTGGTGCTGAGTCTTTTTTCACTTTCATATCTGCACTGTGGGGACAGCGATAAAATTTATAAGCGTTTGGGTGCATTATTGCAAATTTTATGTCGTCTTTGTTCGAAGTCATTTCGTTACGCTGATGACAGACTCAGTTTTTACCTCTTCACCTTTATTGAAGAAAGATGAAAATTCCTATTTAATAATATTCAAAGTTGAAATCGTCGAGGAAGAAATTTCGTGAGGTTGCAGTTTCTGAATTGAAACAAAATTTATTTTCCAACTTTTAAAATAGGTCTCTCTCTAAGATATTTTTCGCCTTGACACGTCAGTTTGAGTGCAAGGATTATCGAAGCTGCCAGGTGTAATTTCAACTCAGGGAAAGCCTTGGAAATTTGCAATAGGTCCTCGTGTTGTCCTAGTCCTTCTGAATAATAATGTCATAAGGCTAAAGATTACTCTTACTGGAAATTGGACACGCTGGCTTTGAAAATCCGCAATGATATCCTTTAAAAAAAATCATATGAAACCTCATGCTGTATAGATTGCTTACTTTGACTCTTGATGCCTTTCTCCCCATCTTATTCTACCCTGCTATATGTTCGTGTTTCAAATGCGAATATTGGGAGTTTTTCATCGTAAAGAAGGAAGGTTTTCCTTCTTAATAACGATGGAGAAGAATTGTTTTGCAATACTCAGAGAAAAATCGGTAGACACACTCCTTCCTTTCTGATTTATTTTAAACTAACTGACTCTGGGCGCCATACAGCTGCAATGCTTTTCACAAGTTTTTTTTTCCCAAGTTACTACTCATACCTAATCCATAGTTTTTTTTTAATTATGATGTCTTGTTTTCCATATATTTATTGGTTTTGTTACTTGAAAAAAACTATTCCTACTCCTAAAGACCTTTCCCTTAGGATTTCTTGATCTCAGGTAGACTGCAAAATGCGAAGTCAAGACTGGTGATGTCATTCCTCCCCTCTGTGCTCCGTCCCCTCCACACGGTATTCCACCCCCTCCTAGTCTTCTCCACGATCGCGACCTTCCTCTACGCAATGGCCCCCTTCCGTTCAACGATAGCCACCTTGCACGAAGCGAGTTGGGAGGAAAGCCCGTGGACGAGCATCTGGTGCAAGGGAACATCCGACACGACCCGCCAATGCACATTCAGAAACCTGTGCGTCCACGGCGCGAATAGGACCTTCGTCGTGCTCGTGTCGCCCGAGTCCACCTTCAAAGGGATCCCCACGTACCCCCCGGAATCCAAAGATCGGAAGCACGTGTTGGTCCAACTGCTCCCTGACCAATCGCCCGTCGTAGACGTGATCGACTACGAAGTCCTGCCTCTCGAGAGTCGAAATCGATTAGAGTCTCTGACCGTCGTGGACGAGTCGGTATTCCTGCTTGCTCCGCTCGTGCCCACGAACGTGGCCCATGCAATCCACGACGACCTCCTCACACTGTATTCCACCTACGAAAGTCTTTGTGGAGGCTCCGTCGAGGTGTGCGTCCGTCGGCTTCGGTTGGGCCTCGTCTGGGAGAACTTGACCAATCAGAGCGTAATGCTTCTGTATCAGGCCTTCAGCGAAAGAGAAATCCTGACGGACATTTTCGACCTTCGTCCCGGACTGACCTGCTTCCGCGAGGTCTCGGCCGGGTTCCCTCGCATAACCAAATACTACGAATTCGGTCTGTCCTTAGACGACCCGGAGGGGCCGCGCTACGACGGTTTGATCTCGGTCGAAAGGTTCCACGACTTTCGGGAATTTCTCTTTCGCAAGTTGCTGGTCGGCACAGATTGTGGAAAGGAATGGTCCCCGCCGATCCTTCTCGTGTCGAGGAACTCGACTCGAAAGATTCTCAATCAAGAAGAAATCAAATCTGCCCTCAAGTCGGCTTATGATAATTTTTTTCAAAGTGATGGGGAAGAAGTTGTGCGCGTGATCGGACAGGAAACGCACGGTTTTTCGGAATTGGCTTGTCTGATCTCTAAAGCTCGTGTTCTAATCGGGATGCATGGTGCCTTGTTGCAATTCGCCATGTTTCTCCCACCCGGCAGCGGATTGATTGAACTCTTTCCGTTCGCTCTGAACCCTGATAATTACACCCCTTACAAGACGATGGTTCAGTCTTTCATGTCGGGAGTGCAGTATCGCAGCTGGAGGAACCTCCTTAGGAATCATTCTCGGATTAGTCAGAATTCACCTCCAGAGACCATCTTGAACAATCTCTCTGAAGATGTCCAGGAGTATATTCTGAATCTGGAAGAAGTCCCTCCTGTCCCTTGTTGCAACAACCCCATATTTCGCTATTGGCTCTTTCAAGACACGATTGTTGATGTGAGGAGCTTCAGAGCTGTAGTAGATGATATTTTGAGAGCCATCCACAAGACTTCAGTTCATCCACAATGAACTCTCATCAGATGTGTTCACAGACGTGAAAAACCCTTTTTTTCTGGTTTATCCCAGTGTCTTTACGGTCACCCACATCCCGGTGTGTGCTCTAGTCAGGCACCTGCTGTTACGTAAAACCAACCTGGTGTATGCCAATCTCTGTTGGAGGATCTTCCAGGTAATCACCTCTTTCATAATTTCCCCTTTTTTTTTAAGTATAATACCTTGCCTCGTGAAGTGAATCGAGGATTTCATGCTTTTTTCAGGCAGGTTGTGTGTAACCGGTGAATTCATCTTCGAACGCCTGTGACATCCATGTTTGATCTAATGTTGATCCAACGTTGATCATGGCAAACATGATGACTGTGAATTTTATGTGCCAATTTCGCATTAATGTGCCTTGATTCATTTAGTATGTAAGTAAATCCTGCATCGATTCATTACGTACCTGTAGCTTGTGATAGACCTCAATTTGAGCTGTGGTTTTATAACATGGTAATAAATTTTTGCCTATTAAACATGATGCTTCTGAGTCCTTTCTCATTTTTGAAATTCAATGCACTCCTTCACCATAAAATGATAAAATCTGGACATTCCTCACGTAAGAATATTGTTACATCGGAAAGTTTACCCCTTCGACCATTGGGTGAATGGCCAGGACAGAAATCCTGGCTAATCTGGGGTTCCTCATTCGATCACTGTCCGTTCTTGCCAAAATCGTTTTTTTTTTATTACCAGAAATATGTTTCTCGATTTTTGCCCCCTCTCCTCCCAAGGATGAAACGAGATAGATGAAATGCTGATGAGGCTGAGGCTCTTCCTTGTGGCCTCCACCTGGACTTGGAAAGCAAGCGGAGAAGGAGAAAACTTGCCATCTAGGTCAGAGTCAGTGAACCTGTCATCGAGCGTCTGGTGCACGGGGACCTCGGACACGAACAGACAATGTAGATTCAAGAACCTCTGTGTCGATGTGAGAGGAGGACGATTCGTGCTGCTTGTGTCGGACGCCTCCACTTTCGAGGGATTCCCTGTCGACGGTCCGTCTTCTCAAACGAGGAATCACGTGTTGCTTCAGCTGCTAGCCTCGCCGGATCCCGTCTTGGATCTCCTTGAGTACGACACCTTGGGGAGTAATGGTGAATCGGTAAAAGTTTTGGAACCGCCCATCTTTCTGATGTCACCCATGTTCCCAACGAACGTGGCACACACTATCTATGACGATTTGCTCCCCCTCTACTTCACCTACAAACATCTCTGTGCAGGAGCTGTCGAGGAATGCGTTCGTCAGCACTCCCTCGCCCTGATATTGCCCAAGCGTTTTCGCAGGGATCAATTAACTCTGTATGAAGCATTCAATGGGGGAAGGGAGGTTTTTCAATTAGTTCTCGACTCGGCTGGAGGTTTAGTTTGTTCCCAGGAGGCCTTCGCTGGTTTTCGAGCCGAAAAGAAATACTACGATGTGGGAATGTCCAGGGATCTGCCAGAGCACCCTTACGAAGAAACCACCCTCACCCCAGACGAATTCTTGGAGTTTCGTGATTACTTTTACAAGATGGTTGTGAAGGGAAAGTGTGATAAACGCGAGTCTCCCCCAGTTCTGCTCGTCTCCAGGAACTCCACTCGAAAGATCTTGAACGAAGAAGAGGTAAAATCTGTCCTGGAATCATCATATCTGAAATTCTTCAACAGAGGGAAATGGGAAGAAGTTGTGGCTGTGATCGGACAGGAAACTCACAGTTTTTCAGAATTGGCATGTTTGATCTCGAAAGCTCGTGTTCTCATAGGGATTCATGGAGCCTTGATGCAGTTCGCCATGTTTCTCCCACCTGGCAGCGGATTGATCGAACTCTATCCCTTCGCTCTGAACCCTGATAATTACACCCCTTATAAGACGATGGTCCAATCTTTCATGTCGGGTGTGCAGTATCGCAGCTGGAGGAACCTCCTTAGGAATCATTCTCGGATAAGTCAGAATTCGCCACCAGAGACCATCTTGAACAATCTCTCTGAAGATGTCCAGGAGTATATCCTGAATCTGGAAGAAGTCCCTCCTGTCCCTTGTTGCAACAACCCCATATTTCGCTATTGGCTCTTTCAAGACACGATTGTCGATGTGAGGAGCTTCAGAGCTGTTTTGGATGATATTTTGCTAAGAATTCAGATGATTTCAGTTGATGTTCCTTCCCAGCCTAGATGAAGTTCTTCACTGACTTTCATGAAGATTTCATCTTGTAAATTTTAACCAAAAAATCATTAAATCTATTTCTCAAAGAAATATTTTTCTGCTGCCTTTCCCTGTACTTAGTACGAAACAAAAATGTTGCCAATGCTTTAACGCAATGCTTATGGGCAATGAGATGCGCGAAATACCATAGAGGCGTAGATAGATACGTATGCCACATTGAGCAACTCCAAGATTGATTTTTTTTAAAAAGAGAGTAAGTGAAAAGTAATTAGAAAAAAAACTATTTACAATCAACCGAGTGCAACTTGTACTTGTAATAATCTTTTTTTTTTTAAATCAAATGCAACTGTAACTAGTATGCTTTTAAAAAATATGTTCCCCATCACTGGTGCTATGGTATTCCTTCGGGCAGGTCCTCTAGTCCTTAATTTGTCGCCTTTCGGAAATTTCGGAAGCATATGATATGAATTGGATGATTAACTAGTTGCAGATGCCTGAGTGCCAATTATGTGGGTCTTCTTTCGATAATTGCTAGTGTGCGCCAATTGGCTCATATTAATTAGGCGATTGAGACATGCTAAATCAGCTATCAGGCTGAACTATGATCTCATATGATCCCCACTGGATTATCATAATTGACCTGACTTAACCTGGGGAGAATTTTATTGCTCCATACTTTTGATTCCTCTCAATAAAGGCGTGAAGTCCGAATAAATTGATAACTTTCCTCTGCACTGTGATAAAATCACAGTGAAAATCACAGTGAAAATGGCCTCTTGAAGGAAATACTTGTCTTTTCTAGTCTTTTCAGTGGCTGGAGTCCGTTGACTCCAAAATTGAGACTCCGGTTCTCCAGAAGGCCGCTTGTCCTCGCTCTCGCAAGCGAAAAGTCTTTTTTAAAAAAGTACCGAACCGGTTCATGGACTCGCTTATACAGAATAACTTAAAGGTCACATGTGAATGCCCTCAATCCGCCTTCCAAATCAGCCTTTAGGTTCTTGCCCTCATGGACTTGGGCCTTGGTTCTTTTATCTTACTGTGACTCATCTGTGCCACTCGAGTCGGTCGTTGTGGAATATTGCTGCTTCGAATCAGAAAGGCGTTTTAGTAATTTTTTAGGCGTTTTAGTAATTTTTTAGGCGTTTTAGTAATTTTTTAGGCGTTTTAGTAATTTGGTCAGATATTTCCAAGCAGGTGTCCTTGTCCTGACCGCGGCCGACCGCTCATAAAATCGTAGCGAAAATTCATGATGGAGGATCCGGTCTTGGCATTCCTCCGAATCGTTTCTCGCACACTCATAATTTCATTCCTCTGAAGTGGTTCTTCGACTGCCTCTTCGAATTTCTTGCTGTCGAGGGTGCCACATTTTGACGGTTAGTGGCCATCTCATCTTACTTTCACATATTTTAACCCGTTTTGAACATAAATATGAGCTTTTGCGCTGGATAGAACGCAACTTTTCCTTCTCGATAACAGCGAAAAAAGAACCATTTCTAATGAATCTGAGAAACACGAGCAGATAGAAGATTCTCTTTAGTATCTACTTCGAAAAGTCAACTCACAATGGGTGCTGTACAGTCGCCGTGTCTCCCCCCCCGCTTTTTCATATGGGGGGAGAGTTATTTTTCATAAATTTTCCTTGTTTTCTAGGGCCATGTCAATTTCTCCGGTTTTTAATGCCGAGACACACGAATCCTACTTATCCCCTACCACCTTCCTCACCAGCAATGGATTCCAACACGCATCTCTTCAATCGGGAGATCGTTACGAGCTTTCATAAGAGAGCGATGAATGGAAAACCCTCGAGAAAATGTTTTTTTCAATTGAAACTCACTAATGTTGCAAATATCGGTTGAGGTTCCAAAATGTCCCATATGCCGCCAAATTTTGTCGTCGATCCGAATGTGCTGAATTCCTTTTATGACACCGATTCTCTAATACTTGAGTTCGATAGAAATCCTCCTTCGGGTTGCATCCCAAGTAACAATGCGACGTCCATGCGACGTCTAACTACTAACAACTAAATGACGTTGCGGTAACGTCGCATAGTCATTTATTATATACAGTATATGTGTTATTTGGGATTAATGTGGAACGATCCTAACTGATGTTATGCACTCTTTTTGGGTATTTGGAGCGTTTATAATGTAGCAAGATTTAAAAAAAAAGCAAAAATCCAGTCATCTCTAATAGAATTGGAAATGCGGAACACATTGAAGTCGAACCTGCTCGTCTGGGAAGGGCTGTGCATCTCAGACACTCACTCCGAGGCGAGAGAGGACCTCGGGCGTCCTCTCGACCAACATCTGGAGTGGATGGAGGGCGCGGACCAGCGATGCAGGATGAAGGACGTGTGCATCTTCGATCGGTATATCGTTCGTGACCTCATGACTCAGGGAATCCTCGTTTTCGTCACAGAGGAATCCGTTCTTCGCTCACTGGAGGATGAGGATATCTGACGGGGTCGTGCATACGCTCCAGTCGTCCTCGATCCCGATAAGTAACTTCGCGCTGGATTTGTTCCGTGTGGAATCCAACTTCGAAGATGTCTCCCCCTTTCAGTATCCACATAATTACTACAAGGCATTGGAATACGCTAAGGCGTTTCGTGGTTCGTGTAGCCGATAGGTCAACAAGCCTTTGCTTTTCCAGGTCATAGGCTAGGTACCCGATAGGCCTAGAGGTCTCTGCCTTTCCAGGTCATAGGCCTGGCAGAATAGATCAAGCAGATAATCCACGCCGTGAAGTGGGGATTTGCAAGACCTCAGTATCGTCATTCTCCCGGACCATGGGCTCATCGAACTCTTTCCCCATGCCATGTGCGCGACGATTCCACCCCGTACGAGACCATCGTCGGTCTGAGGACGAGGTGCATCGTAGGGCTTGGAGGAGCGTGATGAAGAATCACGCGCTCGAGAACGTAATCTCCCTCCTGTCCTCTGCTCCCTTGCAGGAAGATTTTAGGCGTTGAGGCTCCGAATTTGAATTTTTTTTAGCTCGCTGCATGTGCATGGCTGTTATTTTGTAGACTTTTTTCCTTCGTCCGAGTCCTCCCCAATCCTCCCCAAAATGCATGAGCAAGTGATTCCGATTGCCCTATACCTGGTACGATCAGTGGAAAACATTTTCTTCCACACCCATGCAGTCTGGGAGACCTTCTCCTCAAAATTGCTCCGAAAATTTTTGGTTTATTCTCATGATATCCGATGTTTTCCCATGTATAACTAGAGAGGGCTTTGGAATTCCTCTATAGACCCGTTTAAGGATGAAACCCAGCAGAAGGAGACTCCAATTCCTATTGGGGGGGGGGGGGGGTTCGAGGAGACATGCTGTAATTTCCTATGTCTCTACATGGAGTCTTAGGAGATTCGGGCCCTTGTAGAGTAGAAAGTGTAACCAGAGGCGATTACTCCGATCCCATTCATAGACAGGATCATCAATATCTCTGTCGATCCTCCTCTTAGCTCACAGCGAGTCCTCCATGGCCGAGCAGCGGATTCCACGAGACGCGTGTGTTTCGTCGAGGGATCCCTTCTGGTCGAATCCCCAAATGAGTCAATTCCCGATTCCGCTGCCACGAAGCTTGCCTCGTGTTGTTGTTAGAAGACACCAGATGTCTCTGTGATATTTCGACCCCTCCCCACCCCTCGGAGTGTCGCCTCTAGTTACACTCTCGACTCAATGCCCTTGTATCTTTTCCGACATGGATGGAGCGAAATCGGGACGCGGGAACGTGTTTGGCTCCTCTCCCAAAACCGGGGATGATTCCTCTGCTGGGCAGAAAGAGTTGCGTCACTCAAGTACTCGATTCCAAAACTGTACCAACAAAGGAAATGTAACCTCTTCGACCACTGTGTTGAGACCCGAGAGGAAGTCCACGACGGGAACATCTTTAATCTCGACCCGGAAGAACGAGACCGGATCCGCAACCTGAAGCAAGAACAAGCGGTTCCGCAACTGGCTTTTCCAGGACGCTTTTTTCCAGCTTCGATGAGGAAGTGAAGTGTGGTGGGGACCTCTCAGCTAAGCACAGAGAATAGTCCCGAGATTATAGCATTCTGGGTGCTCAATGATGGTCGAATGATTCTGTTTGACACTGGCGTACAATCTTGCCAAATATCTTGAAGACAGTTGAATGTGCTCAGGAATGCTCTAATACTTCGTGGCGCACAAAAAATCCAAGATAGGATGCGCCGTCGTGCATGTTTAAAATTGTTCTCCTCCGTTTCAGAGATGAAGGCATTCGACGTCCTTGAACATTTTTGCTTGAAATATTTTTGGCCTCCCCCACTCTCTCGTATTAAATGCAGTAACAAGCTGTGTTCACTCTTCGTGTTTCTCGATTTCTCAACATTCTCGTGAAAATTCCCACCTCGTTACTGCGCCATCAGCTCATCCTGACGAAGTCGACCTCTTCCCCCTTTTCCACCCAAAACCCCCAAGACCCGAGAATCTTCAATTGCATCATGGCGAGTGGATCCCACCCGGCACGGGGTCGGCCACGGCTTCATCGCGTGTCGATCGCACCTCCGACGTCGCGTTCACGTTCTCATCTTTGTTCCAGGCGAAGGGGAAAGGACGGTGACATGACCCACGATGACCGACCTGTTCTTCCTCCTTCTACTGCTCGGCGCCTCGTCGAGGTCGATGGAAGACGACTCCCCCCTGTCGACGAGCATCTGGTGCACGGGGACCACCGACACGACCCGGCAGTGCAGGTTTAGGAATCTCTGTCTCCATCCTGAGAGGAAGACGTTCGTTGTCGTCACTTCCGAAGATTCCACGTTCGTGGGTCTGCCGCGAGGCCTCCCTCCAGCCCTGCTGCAGCTGAACGCCGCCAGTGACGCGTTGGAGGACGTGATCGCGTACGAGGTGTTGCCGCGTCCCGTCGTCGCACCGGTGATCGAGGATCCGCTGTTTCTCGTCTCGCCGTGCGAACCCTACAACGTTGGGCATTCTGTCTTCGACGACCTCGTTTCGTTGTACTTCACTTACGAATCGGTGTGCGCGGGCGACGTGGCGGCTTGCGTCGAGAGGTTTCGTCTTGGGATCTTTCATAACGAGCCTCGACTCGGGGACCTGCCCGACACCTTCCGGTGTTTCAGCACCGGTGGAAGATACCTGGATCTGTTCTCGCGGCTTTCCGAAGGCCTTGTCTGCTTCCGGGAAGTCCTGGCCGGATTCCGGACCGACAAGAAATACTACGACATCGGGTGGGGTGCAGAGTATCCGGAACAGCCCTACATCGAAACCACTCTCAAGCCTGACGAATTCATCGAATTTCGGGATTTCCTTTTCCATCGACTAGTGGAGCAGAGAGAATGCAAGAATCAGACCTCGCTGCCTGTTCTTCTGGTCTCAAGGAACTCGACCAGAAAGATCCTAAATCAAGACGAAGTGAAGACTATTCTGTCCTCCGCTTATTTGACGCATTTTCCCCCTCGCGAAGACCCCATCGTGGGTGTGATCGGAGAAGAAACCCACAGCCTGTCGGAAATGGCATGTCTGATATCGAAGGCTCGTGTTCTCGTTGGGATGCACGGCGCCTTGCTTCAACTCGCCATGTTTCTCCAGCCCGGCAGCGGATTGATCGAACTCTATCCCTTCGCTCTGAACCCTGATAATTACACCCCTTACAAGACGATGGTGGAGTCTTTCATGCCCGGCGTGCACTATCGAAGTTGGAGGAACCTCCACAGGAACCTCTCGCGCCAGTCGGGGAATTCTCCCCCAGAGACAAACCTCTCAAACTATCACGAGTCCATCAAAGAAGAGATCCTCAAGGTGGAGGAGGTCCCGCCGGTGTTGTGCTGCGGGAACGTGACGTTCAGATATTGGCTCTTCCAGGACACATTTGTCGATTCCGCGAGCTTCGCCGAGGCCGTCGACGATCTTTTCCGCCGGATTTCCCGTAGCAATCGCGACATCCCGGTGACTTGAGTTGTCCGCTGAGCAAGTGCAACACATGTTTTTGGCTCATAGTAATTTTCTGTGATTTTTTCTTTATGTATTTTTAAGCCGAAGTGTGAAACGTTAGTAGTTTATAGTCATGGTTTTAATAGTATTTATTATTATTATGGTTTTGGCTTCACAGCTTGTCCTTACCTATGCTGTATTTGCAAATCGGAATTGTGCCATTAAAGTACTAGTCACCCAAGACACTGATAAATAATTATAATGTGAATATAATAGCGTATAGTGAAAAGAACAAAACACAAACGAATGAATATAAATTAAAAGTAATCAGTTATAATATATAGACCCTGATAAGGAACGGCTCCCCTGTTTCCCTTCTGCAGAGGATTGGACAGGGCGATACCCACGCCCAGGCGAAGTGACACAGGGTCTCGCTCACACGCGTACAGCCGTGGAAAATGTGACCGTTAGGGGAAAGTAAGAGAAAAATGGGAGTGTCCCTCAGTCCCGCTTGTCTTCAGGAACTCCATTCGACAGATCCTGAAGAAGTGAAATCCGTCCTGGATTCATCATATCTAAGATTAGTATTCATATTTAAATATATTTGAACTTAAATCTTCCCCAAAGTTTGCAATGGAGCACGATTTGGCATCGAGATGGGAAGCAGAAGTCTGCTCGATGTTTCGGTCCACGCCTATCGCGAACCACAGATCTGCAAGTAAAACATATAAACGGTATATGGACACTCTGATCCAGAAGAGCTTAAAGGGCGGGGGTGAATACCCTGATTGACCGCGGCCAAGCCGCCTTCCAGATGAGGCTTCTCGGCCAAATGGACTTCATGTTTCACCCTCGCTGACTCGTCTGTCCGACTCGAATGAAGTAAGTGGCAGGGGAAAACTCCTCTTTCTAATCAGAAACGAGTTTTAGTGCAAATAATACTCCGGGTCAGATATTTTCCAGCAGGTTCAGAGCTGGCAGCGGCCGAGCGCTCATAATGGTGTAAATTCATGATGGCGGATCCGGTCTTGACACTCGTCAGAATCGTTTCTCACTCGCTTCCATGATATCCTGCCGTCTGGTGTGCGCTCTTTCGTCCGTCTCGTCGAATTTCATGCTGTCGAAGGTGCTTCTCTGGGCGGTTAGTACCGGTCACATCTAATTTCTACCTATTGTGAGTTTGTGTTTCACTTGCGAACTTGAGTTTTGGACTGCAAAGAGCGCAGGTTTCTTTCTCGATAACAGAGCAAAATACCCAGATTAAATTAATCCGAAAAACATGAGTAGAAGAAAGGATTGAACATTCCCTTCAATATTATCTGAAAAGTCAACTGTGGTCGCTGTGCAGCAATCGTGGCTTATTTCAAATTCTTCGGGGAGGGGGGAGTGGGTATTATTTATTCATTTTCCTTGTTCTCAAGTGCAACGTAGTCTGCCTATTCCTCCGGTTTTAGAGCCAAAAAGATAAATCCTACTCCAGACGGTATCACGCTTCCGAACCCTCAGGTAGGAAGCACAATGAAGCAATGATGGCATTCCATCCAGCCGAGCTCCATCCCCACCCCGTTTTCTCTACGAATGCGATGTTCCTTTCCGCAATTTCCTTCTTCCATTCGACGATTGCCACCCAAGAAACGGGCCCGTGGACGAACATCTGGTGCACGGGAATGTAGGGAACGACCCGCCACTGCACTTTCAGGAACCTGTGCGTACACGGCGGGAATAGGACCTTTTTCGTGCTCGTGTCGCCCGTGTCCACCTTCAAGGGCATCCCCTCCTTCCCTCCGAGATCGAGGAACCGGACTCACGTGCTGGTGAAGCTGACTCCTGACCCCTCGCCTTTCATGGACGAGATCGACTACCAAGTCCCACCGCTCGAAAGTCGAAATTGATTGGAGTCTCTGGCCGTCGTGGACGAGCCGGTGTTCCTGCTCGCCCCGCTATTGCCCACATACGTGTCTCACGCGATCCACGATTGCATTCTCTCTCTAGACCTCCTCACACTTTATTCCACCTACCAAGGCCTTTGTGAAGGTTTCGTCGAGGCGTGCGTTCGTCGACATCGGTTGGGCCTCGTATGGAAGAACTTAACCAATGAGAGCCTAATGCTTCTGTATCAGGCGGTTAGGAAGAGAAAAATCCCGAGGGACATTTTCGACCTTCGCCCCGGACTCACCTGCTTCCGCGAGGTCTCGGCCGGGTTCCCTCGCATCACCAAATACTACGAATTCGGGCTGTCCTCAGACGACCCGGAGGGGCCGCGTTACGATAGTTTGATCTCGGTCGAAGGGTTCCACGACTTTTGGGAATTTCGCAAGTTACTGATCGGCAAAGATTGTTGAGAGGAAGGGTCTCCGTTGATCCTTCTCGTGTCGAGGAACTCGTTTCGAAAGATTCTCAATGAAGAAGAAATCAAATCTGCTCTCAAGTCGGCTTATGATAATTTTTCTCAAAGCGATGCGGAAGAAGTTGTGGGTGTGATCGGGTGATCGGACAAGAAAGTCAGTTTTTCAGAATTGGCATGTTTGATCTCGAAAGCTCGTGTTCTCGTTGGGATTCATGGAGCCTTGATGCTGTTCGCCATGTTTCTCTCCTTGGCAGCGGATTGATCGAATTCTTTCCTCTCGCTCTGAACCCTGATAATTACACCCCTTACAAGACGATGGTTCGAACTTTCATGCCGGGAGTGCAGTATCGCAGCTTCAGGAACCTCCACAGGAATAATTCTCGGATTAGTCAGAATTCGCCACCACAGACCATCTTGAACAATCTCTCTGGAGATGTCCAGGAGTATATCCTGAATCTGGAAGAAGTCCCTCCTTTCCCATGTTGCAACAACCCCATATTTCCCTTCTGGCTCTTTCAAGGGATTAGGGAGGTGAGGAGCATCATAGCAGTTTCGAAGAAGATATTTTGAGAGCCATCCATGAGACTTCAGTTCATCCACAATGAACTCTCATCAGAGGCATTTACAGACGTGAAAACCCTTTTATTCTGGTTCATCCCGGTGCCTTTACGAATGCGCGCATACCGGTGTATGCTTTATTCAGGCACCTGCATTCACGAAAAACTAACCCGGTGAATACAAATCTCTATTGGACGATCTTCAAGGAAACCACATCACCGCCTTCGTGATTTCCCCGGTTTTTTTTTTGAAGCAAAATACCTTGCCTCGTGAAGTGATTCGAGGTATGCCTTTTTCAGACAGGTTGAGTGTCACAGTTGAACTCATTCTCGAAGGCCTTTGACAACCTTGTTTAATCTCAGATGATCCCACGTTGATCATGTAACTCATTGTGACTATGGCTTATGTGTGCTGATTTCGCATAGATTTGCCTTGATGCATTTAGTAGGAAAGGAAATCCTGTTTCGATTCATTACATATCTGTAGCTTGTGATAGACCTCATTTTGAGCCGTTGTTGCGATAACCTGATAATAAATTTTGCCTCGTCGACGTGATGCTTCAGAGTGCTTCATCTTTGAACTCAATGCACTCCTTTCTCTTAAATTATGAAATGATAAAATCCTGTCATTCTGCATGGAAGAATATTGTTAGTTCGAAAAGTTTAAACCTTCGACCCTTAGGTGAATTGTCAGGAATGAAATCTTGGTTAATTCGGGGTTCCTCCTTCGAGCACTGTCCGCTCGTGCCTTTATTGGTTTCTTTCGTTTAAATATTGCTTGATTTTTTCCCTCCTTCTCCAAGGATGGAACGAGATCGATGATATGCTGATGATTCTGAGGCTCTTCCTCCTGGCCTCTGCCTGGACTTGGAAGGCAAGCGGCAAAGGAGAAAACTTGCCATCTAGGTCAGAGTCAGAGAACCTGTCATCGAGCGTCTGGTGCACGGGGACCTCGGACAGGAACAGACAATGTAGATTCAAGAACCTCTGTGTCGATGTGAGAGGAGGACGATTCGTGCTGCTTGTGTCGGACGCCTCCACTTTCAAGGGATTCCCTGTCGACGGTCCGTCTTCTCAAACGAGGAATCACGTCTTGCTTCAGCTGCTAGCCTCGCCGGATCCTGTCTTGGATCTCCTTGAGTACGACACCTTGGGGAGTAATGGTGAATCTGTAAAGGTTTTGGAACCCTCCATCTTTCTGATGTCACCCATGGTCCCAACGAACGTGGCACACACTATGACGATTTGCTCCCCCTCTACTTCACCTACAAACATCTCTGTGCAGGAGCTGTCGAGGAATGCGTTCGTCAGCACTCCCTCACCCTGATATTGCCCAATCGATTTCCCAGGGATCAATTAACTCTGTATAATGCTTTCAATGGAGGAAGGGAGGTCCTTCAATTAGTTCCCGTCTCGACTGATGGCTTAGTCTGTTCCCGGGAGGCCTTCGCTGGTTTTTGAGTCGAAAAGAAATACTACGATGTGGGAATGTCCGGGGATCTGCCCGAGCACCCTTACGAAGAAACCACCCTCACCCCAGACGAATTCTTGGAGTTTCGTGATTACTTTTACAAGATGATCGTGAAGGGAAAGTGTGATAAACGGGAGTCTCCCCCAGTTCTTCTCCTCTCCAGGAACTCCACTCGAAAGATTTTGAATGAAGAAGAGGTAAAATCTGTCCTGGAATCATCATATCTGAAATTCTTCAACAGAGGGAAATGGGAGGAAGTTGTGGCTGTGATCGGACAGGAAACGCATAGTCTTTCGGAATTGGCATGTTTGATCTCGAAAGCTCATGTTCTAGTGGGGATTCATGGTGCCTTGTTGCAATTCGCCATGTTTCTCCCACCCGGCAGCGGATTGATCGAACTCTTTCCTTTCGCTCTGAACCCTGATAATTACACCCCTTACAAGACGATGGTTCAGTCTTTCATGCCGGGAGTGCAGTATCGCAGCTGGAGGAACTTCCACAGGAATCATTCTCGGATCGGCGAAAATCCGCCTGAAGATGCCAATCTAGAACAACTTTCAAAAGACTCCCAAGAGTACATCTTGAATCTGGAAGAAGTCCCTCCTGTCCCATGTTGCAACAACCCCATATTTCGATATTGGCTCTTTCAAGACACGATTGTGGATGTGAGGAGCTTCATAGCAGTTGTAGATGATATTTTGAGAGCCATCCATGAGACTTCAGTTCATCCACAATGAACTCTCATCCGATGTACTCGTATTTACATATGTGAAAATACTTTTTTTCCTTTTTCATCCCTGTGAAAACCTTTTTTTCTAGTTCATATTTGTTTCTTTACGAATGCGCACATACCGCTGTATGCTCTATACAGGCATCAGCATTCATGTAACACTAACCTGGTGTATGTTAATCTTTGAAGGACGATCTGCGAGGAAGTCGTTCCTTTTTTATTTCCCCAGTTTTTTTTTAACCACGATATGTTGCTTGTGATGTGAATCGAGTATTTGATGCCTTTTTCAGTCAGGTTGAGTGTGACTGTTGAATTCATCATCGAAGGCCTGTGAAAACCTTGTTTGATCGCAGATGATCTCACGTCCATCATGGCGAACATGGTGACTTTGAATTATCTGTGCCTCTTTCGCATATAGGTGTGTCTTGTTTTCTTAAAGAAGTGGTTCACCGCTTTTAGGCAGGAAACTCACAGTTTTTCGGAATTGGCACGTCTAGTCTCTCCTCTCGTCCTCTCCCCTGATAATTACACACCTTACAAGACGATGGTTCGATCTTTCATGCCCGAGGATGCAGTAACNTCTTTCCTCTCGCTCTGAACCCTGATAATTACACCCCTTACAAGACGATGGTTCGAACTTTCATGCCGGGAGTGCAGTATCGCAGCTTCAGGAACCTCCACAGGAATAATTCTCGGATTAGTCAGAATTCGCCACCACAGACCATCTTGAACAATCTCTCTGGAGATGTCCAGGAGTATATCCTGAATCTGGAAGAAGTCCCTCCTTTCCCATGTTGCAACAACCCCATATTTCCCTACTGGCTCTTTCAAGGGATTAGGGAGGTGAGGAGCATCATAGCAGTTTCGAAGACGATATTTTGAGAGCCATCCATGAGACTTCAGTTCATCCACAATGAACTCGCATCAGAGGCATTTACAGACGTGAAAACCCTTTTATTCTGGTTCATCCCGGTGCCTTTACGAATGCGCGCATACCGGTGTATGCTTTATTCAGGCACCTGGATTCACGAAAATCTAACCCGGTGAATACAAATCTCTATTGGACGATCTTCAAGGAAACCACATCACCGCCTTCGTGATTTCCCCGGTTTTTTTTTTGAAGCATAATACCTTGCCTCGTGAAGTGATTCGAGGTATGCCTTTTTCAGACAGGTTGAGTGTCACAGTTGAACTCATTCTCGAAGGCCTTTGACAACCTTGTTTGATCTCAGATGATCCCAAATATTGCTTGATTTTTTCCCTCCTTCTCCCAAGGATGGAACGAGATCGATGATATGCTGATGATTCTGAGGCTCTTCCTCCTGGCCTCTGCCTGGACTTGGAAGGCAAGCGGCAAAGGAGAAAACTTGCCGTCTAGGTCAGAGTCAGAGAACCTGTCATCGAGCGTCTGGTGCACAGGGACCTCAGACACCAACAGACAATGTAGATTCAAGAACCTCTGTGTCGATGTGAGAGCAGGACGATTCGTGCTGCTTGTGTCGGACGCCTCCACTTTCAAGGGATTCCCTGTCGACGGTCCGTCGTCTCAAACGAGGAATCACGTCTTGCTTCAGCTGCTAGCCTCGCCGGATCCTGTCTTGGATCTCCTTGAATACGACACCTTGGGGAGTAATGGTGAATCTGTAAAGGTTTTGGAACCCTCCATCTTTCTGATGTCACCCATGGTCCCAACGAACGTGGCACACACTATCTATGACGATTTGCTCCCCCTCTACTTCACCTACAAACATCTCTGTGCAGGAGGTGTCGAGGAATGCGTTCGTCAGCACTCCCTCACCCTGATATTGCCCAATCGCTTTCCCAGGGATCAATTAACTCTGTATAATGCTTTCAATGGAGGAAGGGAGGTCCTTCAATTAGTTCCCGTCTCGACTGATGGCTTAGTCTGTTCCCGGGAGGCCTTCGCTGGTTTTCGAGTCGAAAAGAAATACTACGATGTGGGAATGTCCGGGGATCTGCCAGAGCACCCTTACGAAGAAACCACCCTCACCCCAGACGAATTCTTGGAGTTTCGTGATTACTTTTACAAGATGATTGTGAAGGGAAAGTGTGATAAACGGGAGTCTCCCCCAGTTCTTCTCCTCTCCAGGAACTCCACTCGAAAGATTTTGAATGAAGAAGAGGTAAAATCTGTCCTGGAATCATCATATCTGAAATTCTTCAACAGAGGGAAATGGGAGGAAGTTGTGGCTGTGATCGGACAGGAAACGCATAGTCTTTCGGAATTGGCATGTTTGATCTCGAAAGCTCATGTTCTAGTGGGGATTCATGGTGCCTTGTTGCAATTCGCCATGTTTCTCCCACCCGGCAGCGGATTGATCGAACTCTATCCCTTCGCTCTGAACCCTGATAATTACACCCCTTACAAGACGATGGTTCAGTCTTTCATGGCGGGAGTGCAGTATCGCAGCTGGAGGAACCTCCTCAGGAATCATTCTCGGATCGGCGAAAATCCGCCTGAAGATGCCATTTTAGAACAACTCTCAAAAGACTCCCAAGAGTACATCTTGAATCTGGAAGAAGTCCCTCCCGTCCCATGTTGCAACAACCCCATATTTCGATATTGGCTCTTTCAAGACACGATTGTGGATGTGAGGAGCTTCATAGCAGTTGTAGATGATATTTTGAGAGCTATCCATGAGACTTCAGTTCATCCACAATGAACTCTCATCCGATGTACTCGTATTTACATATGTGAAAATACTTTTTTTCCTTTTTCATCCCTGTGAAAACCTTTTTTTCTAGTTCATATTTGTTTCTTTACGAATGCGCACATACCGCTGTATGCTCTATACAGGCATCAGCATTCATGTAACACTAACCTGGTGTATGTTAATCTTTGAAGGACGATCTGCGAGGAAGTCGTTCCTTTTTTATTTCCCCAGTTTTTTTTTAACCACGATATGTTGCTTGTGATGTGAATCGAGTACTTGATGCCTTTTTCAGTCAGGTTGAGTGTGACTGTTGAATTCATCATCGAAGGCCTGTGAAAACCTTGTTTGATCGCAGATGATCTCACGTCCATCATGGCGAACATGGTGACTTTGAATTATCTGTGCCTCTTTCGCATATAGGTGTGTCTTGTTTTCTTAAAGAAGTGGTTCACCGCTTTTAGGCAGGAAACTCACAGTTTTTCGGAATTGGCACGTCTAATCTCTAAAGCCCGCCCTCTCGTGGAAAGGCACAGTGTCTTGTTGCAATTCGTCATGTCATGCCACGCGGTAGCGGATTGATCGAATTCTACCCCTTCGTCCTCTCCCCTGATAATCACACACCTTACAAGACGATGGTTCGATCTTTCATGCCCGAGGATGCAGTAACGCAGCTGCCTGGAGGAACATCATTCTCGGATCGGCGAAAAGCCGCCTGAAGATGCAAAACTCGAACAGTTCCCAGAACACACCTTACAAGACGATGGTTCGATCTTTCATGCCCGAGGATGCAGTAACGCAGCTGCCTGGAGGAACATCATTCTCGGATCGGCGAAAAGCCGCCTGAAGATGCAAAACTCGAACAGTTCCCAGAAGACGTCCAGGAGTTCATTCCGTATCTGGAGGAGGTTCCTCCCATGCCATGTTGCAAAAACCTCGTATTTCGCTTCTAACTCTTCAAAGACACGATCGTCGACCTGAGGAACTTCAGAGTATATGTAGCTAATATTTTGTAAAGCATCCACGAGGCTTCAGTTCATCCACGATGAATTCTCGTCAGATATGGTAAAATCCCTTTTTTGGTCCTCTACCATCATGTTTGACAATCCTATTCACTTTGAGGCCTTTTTGCAGCTGGCTCGAGTGTGACGGTGGGAGCGCCGTCTCGGTGACAAGTTTGTTTCATCTCAGATTTTCTCAGACGTTGATCGAAGCGAGCACGGTGCTTGCGGCCCGTTGAAGTAGCCGGGCCTGACCCCCGGTTCCGTTCAGGACGAACTGCAACGATTCGTGCTTGGAGAATGCGATCGTTGCGCAGTGGTTGCGAGAAACTCGTAAAAGAAAAAAAAATGCGGCCTTTTCGACTGGGTTCTGATGTTTCTTTTCCAGTCGTCGCATTCGCTGTCTGATATTAAAAATGAATACAATATGGACATTCCACCTGCTTGGAAATTGCTCTGTCAGAGTCTTGACCGCAATTATTCGATGAATTGCCAGGACTGAAATCCTGTTTAACCTGTTCGACATTTCTTCACGGTCCGTTTGTGCCTTCATCGTGTTTTTCTACCTTAAGGGTTCTTTGATTATATATCTCCTGTGATATATGAAATCTCCATCACGATACCGATTGGATTGCAATCAGCTGGTTTTTTTTTTCGCAATCATCGATTTCTTCAGAAACAGCACTCGACCCATTGCCATGGTACAAAAGGTAAAGAGCGGTTTGGGGGAAGAAGTTATTGATAATTACGAGGTCTGTTCAATAAAGAGTGATCATTAATTTTTCTCATAAAAAAAATATTTTCGCAACAGTTGTGGCTTAGCTGCAAAATATTGCACCAATCCATCTCGTATTGCTTCACAAATGCGCAGACGTCTCGTGCGCAGCATATGGCAGCAACACGAGTGCACTTCTGTTCAGTTTCGCATACGGAGTATGCGAACAATATGCACAATAGCGTGGGTGCTTCCCACTGATATTCCCAAATTATCAGGAAGTTCTCTTACAGTCATACGGCGATCCTCTCTCACGATGGCAGCGGTGGTGTTGATGGCTCCCTCGGTTACAGCAGTGGCCGGAGCACACGCAGTGCCCTCCTTTGTGATTCACTTGCGTCCCTCTTTAATCATTTTAAACCAGCGCCTGGCCGTGCAGTATGGACGCACCAATATGCCTCCTGCAGGCTTCAGCTGATGGCGATAGCAAAATTTCGGAGCAGCGTAACTGTTCCTTGCTGTGTGGCCTCCATTGCTCCTTGAGCGAAACTGAACGGACGTGTTCTAGTGTTGCCGCCACTCCGACATGCTGCGCGCGAGACGGATTTGTGAAGTAATTCAAGATGGATTGGTACAATATTCTGCAGCTAAGCCATAACGGTTGCGTTAATGGTTTTTTTTTATTTAGAAAAACTAATGAACGCTCTTTATTGAACAGACCTCGTATATGTTTAGATGTTATACCTGTGTATTAATAATAATAGGTTTCACGATATCCTCCATCAATATCTGAGCTCATTTATATGTAATGTAAAATCGACGTGTAGGTTAAAATAAATAAATGGCATTCAGAAATGCAAATTTAAAAAACTTTCAAAAGAAATGGAATGTTTTTAGTGCATACCTGAGCAAAAAATACGATCAAAAATGTTTTCTGCTATGTAATCATGAAATCTCTTCATATGATTGTTCTTTTCAGCTCATATTGCCGCCCCCCCCCCCCTCTTCTACATCTATTCTTCAATCTTTTGATCTTTCCCTGTTATTTGTTTCTCATTGTTCATGCTTGTATCTCGGCGCCGAATCTGATAATCTTTGATGATACCTGGCTTTATCAATAGAAGAATCAGGGCGGGAAAAAAAAAACACATCTTCGAGGAAACACGTACACGGTAGATGGACACACCGATCCAGAAGAGCTTGAAGGGTTGTAGGTGAATACCCTGATTCACAGCGCTCAAGCCGCCTTCCACATGAGCCTTCATCTCTCGGCCAAATGGACTTCATCCGTCTTGTTTCATGTCATTGTGACTCGTCTGTCCCACTCGAACGAAGGCGGTGGTTGTGGAATACAGGTGAGGTGATCTATTATTAATACATTTTCCTTGTTTTCTAGTGCAATGTAGCCTACTTATTCCACCGGTTGTTATTGCCAAAAAATAATGCGTCCTGCTCCTTACGGACTCACCCTACTGAACCCTCAGGTAGGAATCTCAATGAAACAATGATGGGATTCCACCCAGCCGAGTTCCATTCCCTCCCCGTCTTCTCTACGATCACGATGTTCCTTTCCGCAAATGCGTTCTTCCATTTGGCGATTACGATCTTCCAAGTAACGAACCCGTGGACGAGCATCTGGTGCACAAGGAACGTCCGGAGCGACACGCCAATGCAGCTACAGGAACCTGTGCGTCCACGGCGGGAATAGGACTTTCGTCGTGCTCCTGTCGCCCGAGTCCACCTTCAAAGGGGAAAGGGAAACACCTTCCCTCCGAGATCGAGGAACCGGACTCACGTACTGGTGAAGCTGACTCCCGACCCCTCGCCCTTCATGGATGTGATCGAATACCAAGTTCTGCCTCTGGAGAAGCGGAGCGCATTCGAGTCTATGGCCGTCGTGGACGAGTCGGTATTCCTGCTTGCCCCGCTCTTGCCCACGAACGTGGCTCACGCAATCCACGACGACCTCCTCACACTGTATTCCACCTACGAAGGCCTCTGTGGAGGCTCCGTCGAGGCGTGCGTCCGTCGACATCGGTTGGGCCTCGTCTGGGAGAAATTAATCAGTGGGAGCGTGCTGCTTCTGTACCAGGCGTTCAGCGAGAGAGAAATCCTGAGGGACATTTTCGACCTTCGCCACGGACTGACCCGCTTTCGCGAGGTCTCGGCCGGGTTCCCTCGCATCACCAAGTATTACGATTTCGGTATGTCCTTGGACAAGTCGGAGGGGCCGCGCAACGACGGCTAGATCTCGGTCGAGGGTTTCCGCGAGTTCAGGAACTTCCTCTTGAGCAAGTTGCTGATCGACACGGATTGCGGGAAGGAGGCGTTCCCGTCGATCCTTCTCGTCTCGAGGAGATCCACGCGAAAGATCCTCATTGAAAAAGAAATCGAATCTGTTCTCGAGTCGGCGTAAGTGAATTTTTTCCACAGCGAGTCGGAAGATGTCGTGTTCTCGATTGGGCAGGAAACGCACAGTTTTTCGGAATTGGCTTGTCTGATCTCTAAAGCTCGTATTCTAGTCGGGATGCATGGTGCCTTGTTGCAATTCGCCATGTTTCTCCCACCCGGCAGTGGATTGAACGAACTCTTTCCCTTCGCACAGAACCCTGATAATTACACACCTTACAAGACGATGGTTCGATCTTTCATGTCGGGAGTGCAATGTCGCAGCTGGAGGAACCTCCACAGGAATCATTCTCGGATCGGTGAAAAGCCGCCCGAAGATGCAAAACTCGAACAGTTCCCAGAAGGCGTCCAGGAGTTCATCCAGGATCTGGAAGAGGTTCCTCCCATGCCATGTTGCAACAACCCCGTATTTCGCTACTGGCTCTTTCAAGACACGAATGCGACGCGAAGAGCTTCAGAGTAGTTGTGGATGATATTTTAAAAAGCATTCTCGAGGCTTCAGTTCCTCCTCGATGATTTTTCGTTAAATATCTTGAAATTCCTTTTTTCTGGTCCACTACCGTTCTGTCTGACAATTAGTCCCGACAATTAGTTAATCAGCTTGTCATTTATTCACTGTCCGTTTTTTGCCTTTATCGGCTTTTTCTACCTTGAGGGTCCTTTGATCATTTCTCGAATGATGTCCATCACCATTCTGATCAGATTGAAATCGAATGAGTTTTCTTTCGTAATCATCGATTTCTTCAGCAACTGCACTCGGCCCATTTTCATTCCACAAAAGGTATAGTGTGGTTTTGAGTAAGAAATTTATTTACAATTAGATGTTCAGATGCTATGTTTACGATAATCGGTTTCACAAAACCTCAAAATCTGAGTCCATTTATATGCAGTTTAAAATTGACATAGGTAAGAACAAATGATGGCATTTAGAAATGGAAATTTAAAGAAATTAGAAAGGAATAAAAATTTTTAGCCTTTGATTAGGATCAAAAAATTTTTCTGCTACGTTATTGTTACGGAGGGAAGGTGGAGACGAACGGCACGAGAGAAGCCAAGGAACGGCCGGGAATTGAACAAGGGGCCACTGATTGCCGGTCAGGTGTGCTACCACAACACCACCGAGCCACGGACATTCGGTCGACCTTCTCGATGCCATCCTCATCCGTCACACTATCATGAAATCACGTTGTACGGCTTTTGCTTTTTTGCTCTTATTTTCGTTCCCCCTCCCCCCCTTTCTTCATTTATCCTTCAATCGTTGAATCTTTGATCTCCTTTTGTTTCTCATTGTTCATGTATTTGTTTCGGCGCCGATTCCGATCATCTTTTATGATAGTTGATCGTTGGATGTTGGCTTGATCAGACAAAAAATCTCAAAAATAAAATTTAAATAAACTCTGCAAGGTAAACATAAAAACGGTAGATGGAGACTCTGATCCGGAAGAGCTTAAAGGGCGTAGGTGAATACCCTGATTCACTGCGCTCAAGCCGCCTTCCACATGAGCCTTCATCTCTTGGCCACATGGATTTCATCCGTCTTGTTTCATGTTATTGTGACCCCTCTGTCCCACTCGAACGAGCTGGTGGTTGTGGAATACGGGTGAGGTGAGCTATTATTAATACATTTTCCTTGTTTTCTAGTGCAATATGGCCTACCCATTCCTCCGGTTTTTTATTGCTAAAAAACATGCATCCTGCTCCTTACGGACTCACCCTGCTACAGGTAGGAAGCACGATGGAGCAATGATGGCATTCTATCCAGTCGAACTCCAATCCCTCCTCGTCTTCTCTACGATCGCGATGTTCCTTTCCGCAATTGCATTCTTCCATTTGGCTATTGCGACCTCCGAAGAAACAAGCCCGTGGACGAGCATCTGGTGCACGGGAACGTCCGGCACGACACGCCACTGCACCTTCAGGAACCTGTGCGTCCACGGCGGGAATAGGACCTTCGTCGTGCTCGTGTCCCCCGAGTCCACATTCAAGGGGATTCCCACTTTCCCACCGGGTTCGAGGAACCGGACTCACGTGTTGCTGAAGCTGACTCCCGACCCTTCGCCTTTCATGGATGTGATCGACTACCAAGTTCTGCCTCTGGAGACAAGGAGCGCATTCGAGTCTATGGCCGTCGTGGACGAGTCGGTATTCCTTCTTTCCCCGCTCTTGCCCACGAACGTGGCTCACGCAATCCACGACGACCTCCTCACACTGTATTCCACCTACGAAGGTCTCTGTGGAGGCTCCGTCGAGGCGTGCGTTCGTCGGCTTCGGTTGGGCCTCGTCTGGAAGAACTTGACCAATCAAGGCGAAATTCATCTGTATCAGGCGTTCAGCGAGAGAGAAATCCTGAGGGACATTTTTGACCTTCGCCCCGGACTCACCTGCTTCCGCGAGGTCTCGGCCGGGTTCCCTCGCATCACCAAGTACTACGAATTCGGTCTGTCCTCAGAAGACCCGGAGGGGCCGCGCAACGACGGCTTGATCTCGGCCGATGGGTTCCGCGACTTTCGGGAATTTCTCATTAGCAAGTTGTTGATAGGCACAGACTGCGGTAAAGATGATTCCCCGCCAGTCCTCCTAATTTCCAGAAATTGGACTCGAAAGATTCTCAATCAGGAAGAAATCAAATCTGCCCTCATGTCGGCATATGCGAATTTTTTTCAAAGTGATGGGGAAGAAGTTGTGCGCGTGATCGGACAGGAAACGCACAGTTTTTCGGAATTGGCCTGTTTGATCTCTAAAGCTCGTGTTCTAATCGGGATGCATGGTGCCTTGTTGCAATTCGCCATGTTTCTCCCACCTGGCAGCGGATTGATCGAACTCTTTCCTTTCGCTCTGAACCCTGATAATTACACCCCTTACAAGACAATGGTTCAATCCTTCATGCCGGGAGTGCAGTATCGCAGCTGGAGGAACCTCCACAGGAATCATTCTCGGATCGGTGAAAATCGGCCCGGAGATGCCATTTTAGAACAACTCACGAAAGCCTCCCAAGAGTACATCCTGAATCTGGAAGAAGTCCCTCCTGTCCCATGTTGCAACAACCCCATATTTCGATATTGGCTCTTTCAAGACACGATTGTGGATGTGAGGAGCTTCATACCAGTTGTAGATGATGTTTTGAGAAGCATTCACGAGACTTCAGTACATCCACGATGAACTCTCAGATGTAAAAATCCCTTTTTCCGGGGCCAATCTATCTGGCACATTCCCAGCCATATTCGCTTCGATTGAGGCTTTTTTTTGCAGTCGAATTAAAAACGTGACGGTTGGAATGCTGTCGAGGTGACAAACTCGCTTCATCTCAGATGTTCATCGTTGGAAATCTTTATTGCTGACGGGTTTAACCCTTGATCCTTTCAGGATGAACTTGAATTGCTTATCTGTTGAGGGTGATAAACCTCGATGTGCCGTGGTTTGCGATAACATGGTAATAAATATTGGCCTCTTCAACTCCATTCGCGTATTCCTTTTTGTATCTATTTACTTCTTCCTAAAATTCTGAAGAAAAAAAATCAGGATTTTTCACGTATAAGAATGTTGCTTCGTCAGGAACTTCATCCCAACTTGGGTGAATTGCCAGGACTGAAATCCTGGCTAATGAATTAGTCGTCATTCTTTCACTGTCCATTCTTTTTTTTTCCCTTCAAGGATGGATGGAAGGTCCATTCCGTGACATTTTCGACCTTCGCCACGGACTGACCCGCTTTCGCGAGGTCTCCGCCGGGTTCCCTCCCATCACCAATATTACGATTTCGGTATGTCCTTGGACAATTCGGATGGGCCGCGCTACGACGGCTAGATCTCGGTCTAGGGTTTCCGTGACTTCCTCTTGAGCAAGTTGCTGATCGACACGGATTGCAGGAAGGAGGCGTTCCCGTCGATCCTTCTCGTCTCGAGGAGGTCCACGCGAAAGATCCTCATTGAAAAAGAAATCGAATCTGTTCTCGAGTCGGCGTTTGGAATTTTTTCCATAGCGAGTCGGAAGAAGTCGAGCTCTCGATTGGGGAGGAAATGCACAGTTTTTCGGAATTGGCCTGTCTGATCTCTAAAGCTCGTGTTCTAGTCTGGATGCATGGTGCCTTGTTGCAATTCGTCATGTTTCTCTCTCCAGGCAGTGGATTGATCGAACTCTTTCCCTTCGCTCTGAACCCTGATAATTACACCCCTTACAAGACGATGGTTCGATCTTTCATGCCGGGAGTGCAATGTTGCAGCTGGAGGAACCTCCACAGAAATCATTCTCGGATCGACGAAAAGCCGTCTGAAGATGCAAAACTCGAACAGTTCTCAGGAGACGTCCAGGAGTTCATCCGGGATCTGGAAGAGGTTCCTCCCATGCCATGGTTCAACAACCCCGTATTTCGCTACTGGTTTCGCTAGAAGTTGTGGATGATATTTTAAAAAGCATTTTCGAAGTCTCAGTTCTTCCACGATGATTTCTCGTTATGTGGGTCACTCTGAAAGTTTTTAAAATCAGGCTAGCAGATTACACGATCTTTTGCTTTAGGCTATGATGCTATTGTACAACACTTTATTGCTCTACATACCAAATGTCATTCTACTCCGAGTCGTATTAACAAAGTCATTGCTTCTGTCTATCAAGCTTGTCTGATCAGCTTGTCATTTAGTCACTGTCCGTTTTTTGCCTTCATCGGCTTTTTCTACCTTGAGGGTTCTTTGATCATTTCTCGAGTGATGGCTGAAATGTCCATCACGATGCTGATCAGATTGAAATCGAATGAGTTTTCTTTCGTGATCATCGATTTCTTTAGCAACAGCACTCGGTCCATCCTGTAGTCATTAATAGGATCAAAATGTTTTCTGCTATGTTATCATGAAATCTCGTTGTATGCCTTTGCTTTTTTGCTCTTATTGCCGTTCCCCTCCCCTTTCTTCATCTATCCTTCAATCTTTTGATCTTTAATCTCCTTTTGTTTCTCATTGTTCATGTATTTGTCTCGGCGCCGATTCCAATCATCTTTTATGATAGCTGATCGTTGGATGTTGGCTTGATCAAACAAGGAATCTCAAAAATAAAATGTAAATAAACACTGCAAGGTAAACATAAAGACGGTAGATGGACACTCTGATCCAGAAGAGCTTGAAGGGCGTAGGTGAATACCCTGATTCACTGCGCTCAAGCCGCCTTCCACATGAGCCTTTATCTCTCGGCCAAATGGACTTCATCCGTCTTGTTTCATGTCATTGTGACTCGTCTGTCCCACTCGAACGAAGGTGGTGGTTGTGGAATACAGGTGAGGTGATCTATTATTAATACATTTTCCTTGTTTTCTAGTGCAATGTAGCCTACCTATTCCACCGGTTTTTATTGCCAAAAAAACATGCGTCCTGCTCCTTACGGACTCACCCTACTGAACCCTCAGGTAGGAAGCACAATGGAGCAATGATGGCATTCCCTCCAGCCGAGTTCCATTCCCTCCTCGTCTTCTCTACGATCGCGATGTTCCTTTCCGCAATTGCATTCTTCCATTTGGCTATTGCGACCTCCGAAGAAACGAGCCCGTGGACGAGCGTCTGGTGCACGGGAACGTCCGGCACGACACGCCACTGCACCTTCAGGAACCTGTGCGTCCACGGCGGGAATAGGACCTTCGTCTTGCTCGTGTCCCCCGAGTCCACGTTCAAGGGGATCCCCACCTTCCCACCGGGTTCGAGGAACCGGACTCATGTGTTGGTGAAGCTGACTCCCGACCCTTCGCCTTTCATGGATGTGATCGACTACCAAGTTCTGCCTCTGGAGAATCGGAGCGCATTCGAGTCTCTGCCAGTCGTGGACGAGTCGGTGTTCCTGCTTGCCCCGCTCTTGCCCACGAACGTGGCTCACGCTATCCACGATGACCTCCTCACACTGTATTCCACCTACGAAAGTCTTTGTGGAGGCTCTGTCGAGGCGTGCGTCCGTCGGCTTCGGTTGGGCCTCGTCTGGAAGAACTTAACCAATCTAGGCGAAATTCATCTGTATCAGGCGTTCAGCGAGAGAGAAATCCTGAGGGACATTTTTAACCTTCGCCCCGGACTCACCTGCTTCCGCGAGGTCTCGGCCGGGTTCCCTCGCATCACCAAGTACTACGAATTCGGTCTGTCCTTAGACGACCCGGAGGGGCCGCGCTACGATGGCTTGATCTCGGCCGATGGGTTCCGCGACTTTCGGGAATTTCTCATTAGCAAGTTGTTGATAGGCACAGATTGCGGCAAAGATGATTCCCCGCCAGTCCTCCTAATTTCCAGAAATTGGACTCGAAAGATTCTCAATCAGGAAGAAATCAAATCTGCCCTCAAGTCGGCGTATGTTAATTTTTTTCAAAGCGATGGGGAAGAAGTTGTGAGCGTGATCGGACAGGAAACGCACAGTTTTTCGGAATTGGCCTGTTTGATCTCTAAAGCTCGTGTTCTAATCGGGATGCACGGTGCCTTGCTGCAATTCGCCATGTTTCTCCCACCTGGCAGCGGATTGATCGAGCTCTTTCCCTTCGCTCTGAACCCTGATAATTACACCCCATACAAGACGATGGTTCGATCCTTCATGCCGGGAGTGCAGTATCGCAGCTGGAGGAACCTCCTCAGGAATCATTCTCGGATCGGTGAAAATCGGCCTGGAGATGCCATTTTAGAACATCTCCCGAAAGCCTCCCAAGAGTACATCCTGAATCTTGAAGAAGTCCCTCCCGTCCCATGTTGCAACAACCCCATATTTCGCTACTGGCTCTTTCAAGACACGATTGTGGATGTGAGGAGCTTCAGAGCAGTCGTAGACGATATCTTGAGAAGCATTCACGAGACTTCAGTTCATCCACGATGAACTCTCAGATGTAAAAATCCCTTTTTCCGGGGCCAATCTATCTGGCACATTCCCAGCCATATTCGCTTCGATTGAGGCTTTTTTTGCAGCCGATTTAAAAACGTGACGGTTGTAATGCTGTCGAGGTGACAAACTCTTTTCATCTCAGATGTTCATCGTTGGAAATCGTTATTGCTGATGGGTTTAACCCGTGATCCTTTCAGGATGAACTTGAATTTATTATCTGTTTAGGGTGATAAATCTGGATGTGCCGTGGTTTGCGATAACATGGTAATAAATATTGGCCTCTTCAACTCCATGCTCGTGCGCCTTTTTCCATCTATTTACTTCTACCTAAAATTCTGAAGAAAAAAAATCAGGACTTTTCACGTATAAGAATGTTGTTTCGTCAGGAACTTCATCCCAACTTGGGTGAATTGCCAGGACTGAAATCCTGGCTAATGAATTACTCGTCATTTTTTCACTGTCCATTTGCTTTTTTTTTTCAAGGATGGATGGAAGTTCCATTCCGTTCCCGATCGGATTTTGACCAACTAAACATTATTTAAATATTCGTTTTTCGTAATCGTAAATTCTTTTTCTAATTTCAAGTAATCGTCATGAATTACTTCAGCTACTGCACTCGTTCAATTTTCCATGTACCAAATGAGCGGTTTGGAAAGAAAATGAGAAGCGATTAATAATTGGTTGGCGATTGCGATTGTTGTTGACGTTGGCAGCCCAACCCATAGGTCATATGAGGGGGGGGGGGGGGGGGGGGGGGAAGA